>OVAX01002773.1:0-18951 GCA_900406405.1 Lepidium africanum | reverse complement strand
ATCGTTATTTCTTATATTAGTTACGGGTTTTTGCTATAGTCCGGTGTCACTTTTCACAACATTGTCGATCCTCCAATGTGTAATAATAAGTGCTTGTTGTGTTGTTTTCATTAATGCAAAATTAAGACATTGATTTTCTCCACCTTGAAGGGGTTGTTGTTCTTCCTTTAACAAGCCTTGTCTTCATATTACCAGGAGTCTCTGAGGCTCAAATCCTTTCCCATTGTAACCTGATTCTTCCTCACCCTTCTCTGCTTGGTGAACATTCATCTCACGTTTAGACAAGCACCGCGCTGCAGAACCTCTCTCGAAGTAATGTGAACTAGAAGGGTTCGTTGGACTCCTAGTTGTGCTGCTTATCGTGCTACCGTTCCAGTAGTGTCTGTTCAGTGAACAACACTCGAATGATTGCTCTCACCGGTAAGCGATCGTTCTGAACCGCATGGAGAGCTGCTTCCGGTGATAACTTTCTGCTATCAATAAGTCTGCAAAGTTCCTTCCTTTCTTGCTTCACCACCTGAGGATGTGCCTGCAATAGAATTCAAATCTTTTAATGAGTCTTAATTTCCAATCTCAATTTCTAATTTCTAAGCTTTATTACCTTGAGATATGTATCAATGGCACGGTAACAAGCCATCCTCTGAGGTACGAGCATGGCTAGGAAGAGCTCTGATCAACGCAATAAAGTCCACTAGAGGCAAACTAGGAAGCACAGGGACGACGGTTTCGGTTACGGGTACGGCGTGGGGAAAGCATGAGAACGTCTCCATCACGTTTCTAAAATCGGGGACTTTGAATGGTGTTTGGGGTCGGTTCGGTACAAAAATGGGGACGTTTTTATGACGTTTCTTGTATATTTTAGGAATCATAAACCGTGTAATTCTCCTTTCTTAAGTACATGATGTGGACCCGTTCCCGTCCCCATTTTATGTCCCCTTACCTGCCCCGGTGAAACCACTGTCAACGTCGGCTTCAACCAAGTAAGAGTCAACAAGCTTCGCCACTTTGACGAGAGCCACGCCAGTTTTAACACCTTCACAAAGGCAAATTTCTTCACTAGACGCGTTACGAGCTCAACGTCAAGCATCATCGTGCCACATGTGTGGCTGAAGGCAGGTATATGGTCAAGTTGCCACGCTACTCTGCTTTCAAGCTCTATTAAATAATTCGGATTGGCTCCGACCATTTTTGCCGTCCTGAGGAGACGGAGGAAATTGCAGGGAACAGAGTCTTTGTCTATTGGGAGGATTCCCGTAAGTGTTTTGATAAGAACCTAACTCTTTATTGATAACCAAACAGTAACAATGGCCGATTGGGAACCAAAGCTTCCAATCTTGACCCCTTAACAATGGCACAACCGCCAATTGTTCTTTTACTCACTTCTTCGAGACCTAGCAATTTATTGTTCTTCTCTTTTATACTATGAAACTATAGAATGTCACATGTACATAATAATCCACGTGTACAAACAAAAGCAATAATAGCTAACTAATCAATCTTTTGCTTCTATCATTATGTCATTCTGATGCCTAACATTACTCCCCCAATTAAGACAGCTTGTCCTCAAGCTGAAGGTGGTCAGAAATTCCTGAACCAAAGAAAGTTGTTGGGGAAAGAGTGTTAGAATTTTCATCACAGCATCATCCTCCATTCCTTCAAGGGCCAAAATGTTTTCAAACACCAATGTTTCCAGCTCTCCTTTCGTGTCTTTCTTCCTTGGTGTTTCTCTATTCTTTTTGCAATCAGTTCTTGCCTCTTCATGGTCTTCATACGTTTGTATTCGAAACTCCAATCCTTGTTGAACTTCCTTGTTCTCTTTCTCTTCATCTGAGTTTTTTTCCTCTATCAAACACTTTGCATGAAAGCTTCACAACCTGAGAATCTGTCTTCTCTGTGCTCTTAAAACCCCATAGATCTTGCTCATTATTACTCACTTTCCATCCCCCATGAGTTCCAGCTTGCCCCCAAGCTGGTGGACAAACTTCATACACCTGCACTTTGCACAAAAACTTTTTGCCGTTGAAAGTATGCTAAGTATAATACTTGGCTGCAAGTTTCTGCAAAGGAGGAAGACAAGTGGGTTGTTGAAACACAGCTTCAAAATCGATTAATAGCGAAGTGATAGTGGCCGGATCTGCAGGTATAAGTGTTTGGTTGCAAGGATTTAAGGGACAGAGAGCAAAGAAGCCGGAAGGAATATTCAAGTCATGCAGAGCAAACTGAAAGTCATGGCATACACCTAAACCTTTGACTGCAAAGTTATTGCTGTCAAACATTATGACTACAATTGGCTTTTTAATCTTGCCACACATGTGAGTTGTGTGGGGAGAATCAAGACCAAAAAGATAATGCCAACAACTTCCCGACAGGTGACAACTCATAACGAGATGAACCAGTTGACAACTCGGAAGCAACAACCTCAATCTCACAGCTTTGCACCACTATCAACAACTGAAGAAACTTAGGACATTCATGATATCTGAAATATACTTAACACTAATCCCACGTATAAACCAGTAAAACAGAAAAGAAGAAAACTCGGATCCAAATGTGCATAAGCCGTTAATAAAGAAGTTGAAAGGTTGACTGCAGTCGGGTTTATAACTGAAGTCAAGTATCCCTAGTGGCTCGCAAACCCCGTCGTCTTCAAAAAGTAGAATGTCAAATGGAAAGTGTGCATAGATTTCACCGACCTCAACAAAGCATGCCCAAAGGACAGTTTTCCGCTCTCACACATAGACCGACCAGTCGAGGCAACTGCATGAAACGTGTTGTTATCCTTCATGGACACATTCTTTGTGTACAACCAAATTAAGATGAATGCAGTTGACTAGGAGAAGATAGTCTTCATAACTGACCGAGGCACTTATTGTTATAAGGTCATATCTTCCGAACTCAAAAACGCCAGCATAACTTACCAACGACTCTTCGACAAAATGTTCGTGGGCCAGCTTGGCTGGATGATGGAAGTATACCTAGACGACATGCTTGTCAAATCCTTGAAAACGATAGTTTACATAGACAATATGCTTGTCAAATCCTTGAAAGTCGAAGCGCACATCGTCTACCTCATAGAATGTTTCGACGTCCTCAACGCCTACCAAATGAAACTCGATCCCACCAAGTGTATGTTTGGTGTCATGTCAGGAGAATTCCTTGGCTACATAGTCACCCAATGAGGGATCAAAGCCAACCCCAAGCAGATATCCGTGATCCTTGACCTACCGTTCCTTAAGAACATACGATAAGTATAATGACTTACTGGCCGAATCACCGCCCTCAATCAATTCATCTCTCGGTCAATGGCTAAATGCTTACCATTGTACCAATTCCTTCGTGGGAACAAGCATTTGTCTTGGACAAAAAGTGTGAAGAAGCATTCCTGCAGCTGAAGGCATACCTATCCACGACACCTGTCCTGGCCAAACCCGAGGCGGGCGACACAATATAGTTGTACATAGCAGTCACGAATTCAGTAGTAAGTGGAGTGCTCATTAAAGACGACCACAGAGAACAACGACCAATCTTTTACACTAGCAAAGCGTTAGACGATATGAAGACAAAATACACTGCGACTTAAAAGTTGGCCTTAGTGGTAGTTTCCGCGGTGAGAAAACTACGCCCGTATTTCTAGTCCCACGCCATAATCATCCTTACAAACCATCCACTGCAAACAATCCTACATAGCCCCAGCTTGTCCGATAGAATGATCAAATGGGCAATCAAACTAAACGAATACGATATCGAATACAAAGGACGCACTGCTACTAAGTCCCAAGTCCTGGCCGACTTCCTCATTGAACTATCTCTAAAGCCGAAGGACGACCATCCACGTAAACAAACTTTCAAATGGACTCTATATGCCGATGGCTTAGCATCCCGCCATGGTTCATGGATTGGTATCCATCTCGAATCACCAACAGGAGAAGTACTTGAATAGTCCTTCTGACTCGCCTTCCCAGCAGCTAACAATAAATCTGAATACGAAGCCTTCCTCACTGGGCTACGCCTTGCTAGAGCCCTCGACGTACAACACGTCCTTTCTTAAATTGATTCTCAACTTTTCGTCAATCAGCACAATGAAGAGTACGTGGCGAAATGCGAATGCATGGCCGCATATCTAGATGTCATTAACACGCTTGCAAAAGATTTCAAAACCTTCAAGCTGGCAAAAATCCCCCACGGTGATTACACTTTTGCTGATCCGCTGGCAGCCTTAGCCTCCACGTAAGATCCGACACAACGCTGGGTTAACAGAAAGAAAATGCCGACAAGACCGACCCAAAAGAATTTGAGAACTCCCAAAATAATGCCGAAGTCGACCAAAAAGATTGGCGGACAAAAATCTTGGCCTATGTTGCCGATGGGTAAGTACCCCTCGATAGGTGGGACGCACGACGCCTCAGGGCCAAGAGTGCTTATTACATGGAGATAAAAGACAACCTGTACTAACGAACCCTTAATGACGTCCTGCTATATTGCATTTATGCTGAAGAGACTTAGCGCGTCATGGCCGTGTACACGAAGGAGCCTGCGGCAACCACTCGGGTGGGCAGACGCTCGCTCATAAAACCTAAAGCCTTGGCTATTATTAGCCTACCACGATCGCCTCTTGTGAAAGATATGCGGAGAAATGCAAAAAATACCAAAGGCACATTCCGTTGATCCATGTACCAGCCAAAGAACTCACATCGTGAATAATACCGTATTCGTTCATGCATTGGGCCATAGACATAGCCGGTCCCCTCCCCTCATCCCGTCATAAGTGTTTCCTCCTCATAATGACCGTCTACTTCACTAAGTGGGTGGAAGCCGACTCATTCTCCAAGATTCAAGACTCTGACATGCAGAATTTTGTCTAGAAGAACATCATCTGCCGACATGGCTTCCTGTATGAAATAGTCACCGACAACGGCTCCCAGTTCACCTCAACCAAGTTTGAAGGATTCTGCGCTCGCTGGAAAATTCGCCTTAGCAAAAGCATGCCTCGAATCCCGCAAGAAAATTGCCAGGTCGAGGTCACAAACAAACTCAGAATCGAGGGCATCAAAAAGCTTCTCGGCGAGAAGAAAGAACACTGGTCTGACGAGCTCGATAATGTCCTCTCTCGTCCCATCGAACTACGCCAAGATGATCAATCGGCTGAACACCCTTCTCACTAGGTCAATAACTCGGCTGCTCTTCGTTGGAGAAAAGATGACTAAGCTACTATTTTTGTGTCTAGTTACCCTTTTGTAATTTTATTTTAATAAGAAATATTTTAAAAAATTAATTGGTTGTTGACTAAAAATTATATTGACTACTCCAGCATAATGTGAATCACGTGTTAGTCATTACTTTTTGCTTCAATTAAAATAAAAATATATCAGTTCATAAAAATTGGTTCAAAAAACAATTGGTTCAATATACAATCATACGTTGGTTTAAGTTGGTCCAATTAATATTATATATTAGTTTACGTGATATTATATATGATTTTAATTGATTCATTCAAGTAATCTTAAGTTGTTCATTTCTATTCACATATCATACGATTATAAATTGGTTAAACTAAAATTACAATTAAACTGGTTCATAAAATTAATTGATTCAAACTAAAATCATATGTTAGTTCACATCGGTCCAATTAAAACAATACATTGGTTCACATAATATTATATGTGATATCAATTGGTTCATTCACCTAATCTTATATGTTGGTTCATGTTTTTCAATTATTATTTATCGTTGATATTAAAATTTATTGTTGCTTATAATCACAGGAATTATACGATTTGTTCATTTCTATTGGTATAATTTCGATCGGTTCATCAGTAAATGTTAATTTTGATTGGCAAAATGGGAGATTCGATTAAATTTTGAAATTACTAATATGGTATATGTAATGGTAATAGTAATCTTATACTAAGAAACCAAAATTGCTATTCGTTCAATTTTGATCGATCAATTTACATAATAGATCTATCACAATTTTAATAATATATTATGACTAAACTTGTTGAGTTAGTTATTTATGACCACGTTATAAAATCATAATTGTATAAAATAAAAAAATAAGTGTTTTTAATTATTTTTAATGTACTATAAAACCATATTTTATTTGGTTCAACTATTTATAATAAATTTATATTAGGCTAAACTAATTTTTTGTTAAAAATAGCCAAAATAATTGTTTGTATTTTGGTACAACTAAAAAAGCTGGTATAATAACTAATAAGATGATGATAAATCATCTTCCCAAAACAGCATAAAGATAAATAAGATTTATTCATAATAAAATAACCCGATTTCGAGATCTCCAAATTTATGAAAAAAACCAACGAATACGCCCAAAATAATCAAACAAGAAACCACATTGATCTTAAAAAGACATCGAACCCATAATTTCTTCAAATTCAAAAATCTTAAAACTTTGGCCACCTTGAATAAACCATCTTCAAAGCCATGCTGTGAATTTGTGGCATCAAACCACAAAAGCTGGTTGCCTCTTAACTTGGTTTCGGGATTCAAACCCCTTCAGTGAAAGTAAACTTTGATCGAGTATAAAATTGTTTAAATATTTTTCATCAATTTAGAGTCACCAAGAGGTATAGATCGTGTCACCATGATCAATTTCAAAAATGATTAGGCCATTATCTCTCTACCTAGAATCATCGACTAACACCACATTGAAAATTATATGCAAAATAATCAATGTGACCTTTTCAGTGTAACAATCCAACCTTCTCTTCAGCAATCGAGTCCAAAATCCGACCTTCTTTTCCAGTGTAATAATCATACCATACCATGAACCATTCATAAGACTTGCAAACCTACAATAATCTCCGATATAGAAACCATGAGAGATGAAAACAAACCTTAAAATCAAAACCTAAAGGCAATGGATCGAGATCCTCTCCATTTCTGATACAGCGATCCACGAAGACGAACCAACGGACTACGAATAATCAAAACTTCTGCGATATCGCCATTGGTGTCATGAAAGTCATTTAAAAAAAAAAAAGAATTATGTTTTGATTTTGTATGTCTGTTCTTGTATCTCTGTTTCTTAAGTTTTATCTTTGTTAGCTCTTTAACCCCTTAATGTGGGGAATTTTTCAATGACATTTGATGACGACAAAAAAGGTTAATAAAAAAGTTGAAATGAATCCAAATTGGTTATGGGTCTGGGTGGATTTAGGTGGTTGGATCATGTAAATGTTTTAAAATCTTTGGATACAAAGGTAAAACACCACTATTTCTTTTAAAAACGGATTTAACTAAATCAAGTCATTTTTCAATTATCACTGGAGAGTGTTTGAGTCACTTTCTCTTCAATTAAGAGTTTTTGAGTCATTGACCCCTTCTTACTCTACCACGGCGTAGAAGTGATGGTCCCAGCAGGAGTAAACGTCGAGAGCATACACCGTAAGGTGATCACCCTAAACGAAAACATCAATAGAGAAAGGCTCTATGGCAGCCTCAACGACCACGGAGAAACTCATGACGCTGCTCAGCTCCGCAAGCAGCAATACCATCAACAAGCATCCATGTACTATAACAAGAAGGTCAAGCATAGGCGCTTTGCAGTATGTGACCTCGTCGTGTACAAAGTCTTTAAAAATACTGTGGAACCAAACGCCAAAAAACTGGACGTAAACTGGGAAGGCCCATACTTGGTCTCAAAAAATATCAAACCGGGTGTCTACGAACTGATGAGCATAGAAGGGGATATGATACCGAGAAGCTGGAATGCCAACAACCTAAAGTGATTCTACTACTAATTGCTGAAGACGATGCAAATATATCTGCATTTTAGCCCATTTTATATAGATGCATTATTCATCATGTTACACCTCCATATCCATTGCATTTCCATCATTCTAGAGTACTTTAAGGAACATATTGCACATTCTGCACTTGCATTGCATATAGAGTAATTCTTAGGTTGATATGATAATGGACCAGTAACAAGCACCAAAGCAAGAAAGACACAATGGAGCTCGGACTAGAAGGAGTGCAACAAGCTTTAGAGCTTCCAATTGGACCTATTACCCTAGCTAAGGCAAGATTACTTGAACAGGCTGTTGGCAAATTACTAATACAAACTGAGAGCAACCTTAGTCCTATGGCTAATCAAACCACACTGGTTTTGATTCAAGCTGACTAAGGGTTGTCAATGAGAGGTGTGTGTTCTTACACTCTTTCCTTGTATCTAGTTTTGTCCCATTGAGTTTTCTAGACCAAGGTTTTTAATGAGGTTTGTAACACACTTTACCCCATTCCCCATTGACAACATGCTAAGAGGGGAAAAACGGCTCAGTTTCGACTAAGGCTTTTAATTTAGACTCTTTGAAGATTATGCTTTAAGTTTTGGGCATTTGTATTCTCAGCCCACTCATTTTAAAAGCCCATTTCGTGGCTGAGACTCTTATATAAGCCTGGAACCCTAATTCGTCCTCTTCATCAAACATTTTAATCAAAAACTTTCCCTTTATTTGATCATTGAGGTGTATCATATCCCCTAACTCGAAGACTCCTTGTGTGTGTTATATGCAAGGTGTTTTCAAGCCTAAAGACTAGGAGATTTCCATCCCTCTTATTAGTTTACTTCGGTTTACAATCTCTCAAAGTGTATGTTCATCTTCGCCCTCGTATCTTCACTATCACTCGTTAGAATTCATTCAAAAATCATCACAAGACTTATCACCTTCTCATCTGTCCACTGCTAAGTTTTCATTTGATTCGGAGCACCCTTGATACTCAACTCGTCCCAAAACTCTTGAGTTGAGTCCCTTTGGCTACTAAGAAGCTTAGTTCAATTCTCTTTTGTTTAGAATACTTAGCAACCACTTGATCTCGCTCCTGGAGACTCATAATCTCCATTAGGATCGTGTTATAGGTACTTTGGAGGCTTTTTGGAGTGTTTCAGCTGCAATTGGACGTAAGGGACTAGCATCGATCGGATTAGAGTACTAAGGCTGATCATGGAAGTGGCTAAGGACGAAAATTGGCAGGACTCGACGGAACAACTTGACCAAACAGGTAGAGTTTGATGCTCATGGACCAGCTGAACAAAAAGACTCGATCACTTACCTTCGAGTTGGAGATTTCTGAAGAGCTGAGCAACTACTCGATGGGATGACTCAACCAAACAACCTTGAGTTGAAGTAATGCGCTGAAGAATTGGATAACTCGACCACACAAATCGACCAACATGGGTCGAGTTGCCTATCTGCTTTCATTTTGTTGACTTTTATTCCGTGTTAACTTTTTTAGGGCTTTTGTATTTGGGTTATAAATACCCTTTTTAGTCCCAAACTAGCCACCAAGATCATTTTCTAGATCTAGAAACATTTTTAGTTCATTTTTCTCTTGTAAGGTTGCTAGATTTGGTATTGATAATCTAAGTTGAAGTTTTTGCTTCTTTATCTTTGTTGTTTTCCATTTTTTTGCTTATCTAATCATGCTTTTCTGTTCCATTTATGGGTTTATACTTGCATCCATGGTTAGTGAGTAGATTCCATATGGGTTCTTGAGGAAATGGTGAGATCATGGTAGATTTAGGAATTTCTCAGCTCATACAAGTGCATTCATGTTAGATAACTTTAGTTTAGGTGTTCTTAATGCTAATTTCATTATGGCTATTTGAGATTTGAACTTGTGCTTTCTCACACCTACAAGGTGTTTGATGAAATGCTTGACTAAGCCTAGTTCTGAGATTTGCTTTCCTGGCCTAAGGTATTGGTTGTTTAGGAAGTAAATTGGTTAGAATAGGTTGATTCATCATGCCTTCTTAGTTGTGGATCACCTTTATAGTGGGTTAGGTTGCAGCTTGAGAAGATGACTATTATCCATTAGAGTGGTTCTGATTATTTTTGAATCTATAGCCTAGAGTTCTTGCTTATTTGTTTGTTAGATGAGATTGCGAGTTTTTGAGTCTGCCTCGATCATTGATACCATTCCTCAAGAGTCCATTCATTTCATATTGTTTATTACATCTTGCTATTTGTTAGTCTACTGCTTGCTTTATTTTCTGTTCTTATTTCTCTGATCTTTATTTTACTATTTTTCTCTTTCTGTTTATGTTTGTTTTAATTCCATTTTGATCACCAATCTGATTATCGATTTTGCTTGAAGTAGTGTAGTTTCTCATATCTTGAATATGTGCATCACATTCTTGGTTCGACAACCTTATATAATATAAGGCTTTGATAACTTGGTGGCAAAAAGCTTGTTATCAAATTGGCGTTGTTGCCAAATTGAATATTTGATTACTTCATTTAGGATCTTAGACTTTCTAGGATCAGGTTTTGTTACTTGTGTTCGTTTTAAACAGGTGATGTTAACACATTTCCTCTATTTTTGGTGATTTTCAGGCTAACTCGACAGTACAACTCACACCACCTGGCTCGAGTTCTGCATCTGCATTATGGTTTTCCACAACTCGCAGCTACAACTTGATCGACTATGGTCGAGTTCTACTTCTGGTGGGTTAATTTCTGGGTACATGCAGACGAGATCAAAGAGGAATCAGAATTTGTTAGAGCATTTAGATAACATTCACCATCTGCCAAGAGAACTAAGAGCACAGCAAGGACGTTTTCAAACTAATCTCCCTGATTCGGATTAGATGAAGAACGTTACACCATAGGTTTTACAAGATGATGCACCTGGTGTTGTTCATGGGCCGCACGATCGTAGGCCTAGACACATTAGGGCAGGAGATGCACTTAGCATCCATACCCAGCGTCATGGGATCATTCCTTCTGCAATCCTAAATAATAACTTTGAGATCAAAAGCGGTCTAATCACTATGATTCAGAACAAGCATTTCAACGGATTACCAGCTGAAGATCCATTAGACCACCTAGATGAATTTGAGAGGCTTTGTGGTTAACCAAGATCAACGAAATCTCAGAAGATGCTTTCAAGCTCCGCTTATTCCCATTCTCTTTAGCTGGTAAAGCTCACATATGGGAAAAGCACCTTCCAAGAGGATCAATCACATCATGGGATGACTGTATGCTTTTCTAGCCAAGTTCTTTTTACACTCTAGAACCACCAAGCTACGGAATGCTATCTCCGAGTTTTTCCTGACCAATACTGAGTCACTTAGTCAATTGCTGAGGCATGGGGGAGATACAAAACCTACTACCATCACGTGCCCACACCATGGATATACTACTGAGTCACTTCTCAGCACCTTCTATAGAGGAGTCCACCCCAAGATTTGGAAGCTGTTAGACACCATAAGTAATGGGAATTTTCTGAACAAGGATGTGGGTGATGGCTGAGAACTTGTAAAGAATCTTGGACAAGATGATGGGTAGTATGGTGAGGACTATAATCGAAGTGTGAGAGAAAATGTGAATATTGTACGTGGAACAGTGGATTCAGACCTAGATAACATGAAGGAGTTAAAGGCTCTTAATGAGAAGCTTGATAGGTTGCTAAATGGAACATCAAAAACAAGTTCATCTTGTGGAGGAGGAACGGGTCCAAGAAGGGGAGGACGAGTTGGTTGAAGAGTTGTGTTTTGTTCAGAATCAAGGTAATTACATGCAATAGAACAACTATAAAAAACACCTAAACCTTTCTTACCACAACATCAATGTTGCTAACCCTCAAGATCAGGTCTATCCGTCTCAACAACATACCAAAGCTTTAGTCCCAAAGCAACAATACCATCAAAGCTTCTAGCCAGCTCTAACAACACCAACCGCAGTGCCTACTCAGCAAAAACCACAGGAAGTCGTCGACTTGCTCCATCAAATTCTCAAGGGAAAGAACTCTACAAATTTTTAGCTTTCTCAGAAGTTTGTCGAGGTGCACAACAAGATAGATGCATCTCACAATGATTTGAACTGTAATTGTGGAACCTTGAATTATCGGTTAAAGTACCTTGAAAGCCAGTAAGCATCTTCTTTTGTGAAGACTAGTGGATAGTTACCTAGAAAAGCAATCCAGAATTCGAGGGAGCATATAGGTTAATCCATCACCCTCTGAAGTGGCAGAGAGCTTCCCCCCACACTTTGATAGTGTCAAACCCACTAAGGGCAGTGTGATCCAAGAAGGGGAAGAGAAACCAGCTATTGTAGCACTTAAAGTAGTCCAACTCAACACTCCTACTCGACCTGCACAGGCTCGAGTTATGCCTACAGAAGTACAGAATCCAGTTTTTGCAAAAGACTTGAGCAAAGCTTTAGTTGCACCCACATCTAAGCCTTAAGCACCTTTCCTAGGACGTCTTAAGAAAGACATAATAGCTAGATACATGGAACTTTTTGAGAAACAAATGAAGGAGGTTGAGATTAAAATTCCTCTTTTGGATGCTTTTGCTTTGATCCCACAGTACCAGAAGTTCCTCATACATCTGTGAAAGAAAGAACCAAAGTAGTTGAGGGAATGTCACTGGAGATCGTTGAGTGCAAGGCCTTAGCTCAAGTAAGGATAATACAAGAGAAGCTAGGTGATCCTGGAATTTTCACTCTTCTATGTTCCTTGTGTCAGCTTACTTTTAAGAGAACCTTGTGTGATCTTGGAGCTTCTATCAGCTTAATGCCTCTCACTGTTGTAAAGATACTTGGTTTTAATGACTACAAAGCTTGCAAGCTGTCTCTAATTCTGGCTGATAGGTTGCCTCATGGATTACTAGAGAATTATCCTATCACTATAGGCAATGTGGAGATTCCAGTGAACTTCATTGTTTTGGAAATGGACGAAGAACCACAAGATCTATTGCTACTTGGTACACCATTCTTAGCATCAGTTGGAGCAGTGATCAATGTTAGGAGTGGAACCATTGAGCTAACTCTTGGGACTAATCTCAAGTTAACATTTGACATCAATGACGATGCAGAGAGGCCAATGATCGTTGGTTAGAACTTCAGCATCAAAGAGATCACTGATTGTGATGTTGTTAAGAACACTGAGGGTGGAACTTCGGTTCCTAATTCAGTCACACTGCACCTCTGATAGGTGTGAATAGTCGAGCTTGAGACTCTAAAGAAGCTCACATGGGAGGAAGTCCCATGCATATCCTTTGTATATAAACTTTGCTTCAGCTTTTAATTTTCGCTTTGTTTGTTTTTGCTATATTTTCTTGTTTGTGGTTGGATTGTCTGATTCATGTCATTGTGCTTAAAGTAATTGAGAGCAGTATTCAAAGCAGTGAATAAGCTAATGATCCACTCAAGCTTCTAAATGGTGTGGTGAGCTAACTCGAGAGCTAACCATTTTCATATCACACTTAAACACATGTGATCTCTTTTGGCTAAGCCAACGCAATGTAAGATCACTTACAGATGAGCAAGTGTGCTAAGCCAACTTTTGGTAGTATAGGTTGCAACACGGTCATTTTTCCCTTAGTTTAACAGTGAAGCCTATTGGTGAATCCGTCACAAGCTACCGTGGTTGAGTTATGAAGTCGAGATTGATTCTTAGAGCTATCCATGTTCATATCGCAATTAAACACATGTGATCTCTTTTAGCTAAGTCTAACATAATGTAAGGTCACTTAGAGATGAGGAAGTGTGCGAAGCCAACTTTTGTTGGTGTTATAGGTTGCAACACGGTCATTTTTCCACTAATGTAGAAGCTAAGTCTATTGGTGAATCCATCACGAGCTACCGTGGTTAAGTTACGAAGTCGAGATTGATCCTTAGAGCTATCGAAGTTCATATCATACTTCTACACATGTGATCTCTTTTTGCTAAGTCCAACGCAATGTAAGGTCACTTAGAGATGAGCAAGTGTGCGAAGCTAACTTTTGTTGGTGGTTTAGGTTGCAACACAATCATTTTTCCCTTAGTTTAGAAGTTATGTTTAATGGTGAACCCATCACGAGCTACTGTGGTTGAGTTATGAAGTCGATCTTGCTCCATAGAGCTATCCATGTTCATATCACACTTCAACACATGTGATCTCTTTACGCTAAGTACAACGCAATGTAAGGTCACTTAGAGATGAGCAAGTGTGCTAAGCCAACTATTGGTGGTGTCATAGGTTGCAACACGGTCATTTTTCCACTAGTCTAGAAGCTAAGTCTATTAGTGAATCCGTCACGAGCTACCGTGGTTAAATTATGAAGTCGAGATTGATTCTTAGAGCTATCCATGTTCATATCATACTTTTACACATGTGAGCTCTTTTAGCTTACTCGAAAGCAATTTAAGGTCACTTAGACATAAACAACTATGCTAAGCCTAATTTAGGTCGTGTTATTAGTTGTAACACGGTCATTTCTAGCTTAGTCTTGACCTATGTCTAATGATTGAACCCGTCACGAGATACTGTGGTTAAGTTATGCAGTCGAGATTGATCCTTAGAGCAATCCATGTTCATAAAATACTTCAACACATGTGATCTCTTTATGCTAAGTTCAATGTAATGTAAGGTCACTTAGACATGAGCAAGTTTGCTAAGCGTATTTTGGGTGGTGTTATAGGTTGCAACACGGTCATTTTTCCCTTAGACTAGAAGCTAAGTCTATTAGTGAATTCGTCACAAGCTACAGTGGTTGAGTTATGAAGTCGAGATTGATTCTTAGAGCTATCAATGTTCATATCATACTTAAACACATGTGATCTCTTTTAGATAAGTCCAATGCAATGCAAGGTCACTTAAATATGAGAAAGTGTGCTAAGCCTAATTTAGGTGGTGTTATTGGTTGCAACACGGTCTTTTTTCCCTTAGTCTAGAAGTTATGTTTAATTGGTGAATCCGTCTCAAGCTACCATGGTTGAGTTATGAAGTCAAGATTGATTCTTAGAACTATCCATGTTCATATCACACTTAAACACATGTGATCTCTTTTGGCTAAGTCTAACTTAATGTAAGGTCACTTAGAGATGAGGAAGTGTGCGAAGCCAACTTTTGTTGGTGTTATAGGTTGCAATACGGTCATTTCTCCATTAGTCTAGAAGTTAAGTCAATTAGTGAATCTGTCACAAGCTGCCATGGTTGAGTTATGACGTTGAGATTGATCTTTAGAGTTATCGAAGTTCATATCATACTTCTACACATGCGATCTCTTTTTGCTAAGTTCAATGCAATGCAAGGTCACTTAAACATGAGCAAGTGTGCTAAGCCTAATTTAGGTAGTGTTATTGGTTGTAGCACGGTCATTTCTCACTTAGTCTTGAACCTATGTGTAATGGTAAGCCCGTCACAAGGTATCGTGGTTAAGTTATGAAGTCGAGATTGATCCTTAGAGTAATCCATGTTCATGTAATACTTCAACACATGTGCTCTTTTGAAGCTAAGGTCAATGAAATGTAAGGTCACTTAGACATGAGCAAGTGTCCTAAGCGTATTTTGGGTGGTTTTATTGGTTGCAACACGATCATTTTCCCTTTGTCTATAAGCAATGTCTAATGGTGAACCCCTCATGAGCTACCGTGGTTTAGTTATGAAGTCGAGATTGATCGTTAGAGCTATCCATGTTCATATCATACTTCTAAACATGTAATATATTTTAGCTTACTCGTATGCAATGTAAAGTCAATTAGACATGAGTAAGTGTGCTAAGCTAACTATTGGTGGCGTTTTAGGTTGCAACACGGTCATTTTTCCCTTCGTCTAACAGCTAAGCCTATTGGTGAATCCGTCACAAGCTACCGTGGTTGAGTTATAAAGTCGAGATTAATTCTTAGAGCTATACATGTTCATATCACACTTAAACACATGTGATCTCTTTTAGCTAAGTCCAACGCAATGTAAGGTCGCTAAGAGATGAGCAAGTGCGAGAAGCCAACTTTTGTTGGTGTTTTAGGTTGCAACACGGTCATTTTTCCCTTATTCAAGAAGCTAAGTCTATTGGAGAATCCGTCACGAGCTACCTTGGTTGAGTTATGAAGTTGAGATTGATCGTTAGAGCTATCCATGTTCATATCATACTTCTAAACATGTAATATGTTTTAGCTTACTCGTATGCAATGTAAAGTCAATTAGACATGAGTAAGTGTGCTAAGCTAACTATTGGTGGCGTTTTAGGTTGAAACACGGTCATTTTTCCCTTCGTCTAACAGCTAAGCCTATTGGTGAATCCGTCACAAGCTACCGTGGTTGAGTTATAAAGTCGAGATTAATTCTTAGAGCTATCCATGTTCATATCACACTTAAACACATGTGATCTCTTTTAGCTAAGTCCAACACAATGTAAGGTCGCTAAGAGATTAGAAAGTGTGCGAAGCCAACTTTTGTTGGTGTTTTAGGTTGCAACACGGTCATTTTTCCCTTAGTTTAACAGCTAAGCCTATTGGTGAATCGGTCACTTAGACATGTGCAAGCGTGGTAAGCCTACTTTGGGTGGTGTTATTGGTTACTACACTGTCATTTTTACCTTACACTAGAAGTTATGTCTAATGGTGAACCCGTTACAAGCTACCGTGGTTGAGTTATGAAGTCGAGATTGATCCTTAGAGCTATTCGTGTTTATATCATACTTCTACACATGTAATCTCTTTTAGCTAAGGTGAATGCAATGTAAGGTCACATAGACATGAACAAGTGTGCTAAGCCAACTTTTGGTGGTGTTATAGGTTGCAACACAATCATTTTTGCGTTAGTTTAGAGGCTAAGTCTATTGGTGAATCCGACACGAGATACCAATGTTTCGTTATGAAGTCGATATTGACCATTAGAGCTATCCATGTTCATATCATACTTCTAGACATGTGATATCTTTTAGCTAAGTCCAATACAATGTAAGGTCACTTAGACATGTGCAAGTGTGGTACGCCTACTTTGGGTGGTGTTATTTGTTGCTACACTCTCATTTTCCCTTAGTCTAGAAGATATATCTAATGGGGAACCCGTCACAAGCTACCGTGGTTGAGTTATGAAGTCCAGATTGATCTGTAGAGCCATCCGTGTATATATCATACTTCTACACATGTGATCACTTTTAGCAAAGTCCAACGCAATGTACGGTCACTTAGACATGAGCAAGTGTGCTAAGCCAACATTTGGTGGTGCTATAGGTTGCAACACAGTCATTTTTCCCTTAGTCTAGAAGTTATGTCTAATCGTGAACCCGTTACAAGCTACCGTGGTTGAGTTATGAAGTCGAGATTGATCCTTAAAGCTATTCGTGTTTATATAATACTTCTACACATGTGATCTCTTTTTGCTAAGTTCAACGCAATGTAAGGTCACTTAGACATGAGCAAGTGTGCTAAGGCAACTTTTGGTGGTGTTATAGGTTGCAACACAGTCATTTTTTCCTTAGTCTAGATGCTAAATCAATTGGTGAATCCGACATGAGCTATCATGGTTTAGTTATTAAGTTGAGATTGATCCTTAGAGCTATTCGTGTTTATATCATACTTCTACACATGTGATCTCTTTTAGCTAAGTCCAACGCAATGTAAGGTCATTTAGACATGAGCAAATGTACTAAGAAAACTTTTGGTGGTGTTATAGGTTGCAACACAATCCTTTTTTTGTTAGTCTAGAAGTTAAGTCTATTGGTGAATTCGACAGGAGCTACCAATGTTTAGTTATGAAGTCGAGATTGATCATTAGAGCTATCCATGTTCATATTATACTTCTACACATGTGATATCTTTTAGCTAAGTCCAATACAATGTAAGGTCACTTACACATGTGCAAGTGTGGTAAGCCTACTTTGGGTGGTGTTATTGGTTACTATACTGTCATTTTTCCCTTAGTCTAGAAGTTATATCTAATGGTGAACCTGTTACAAGCTACCGTGGTTGAGGTATGAAGTCCAGATTGATCCTTAGAGCTATCCGTGTATATATCATACTTCTACACATGTGATCTCTTTTAGCAAAGTCCAACGCAATGTACGGTCACTTAGACATGAGCAAGTGTGCTAAGCGTATTTTGAGTGGTTTTATAAGTTGCAACTCGATGATTTTCCCTTGGTCTATAAGCTATGTCCAATGGTGAACCCCTCACGAGCTACCGTGGTTGAGTTATGAAGTCGAGATTGATTCTTAGAGCTATCCATGTTCATATCGTACTTCTACACATCTGATCTCTTTTAGCTAAGTCCAACACAATGTAATGTCACTTAGAGTTGAACAAGTGTGCAAAGCCAACTTTTGGTGTCTTATAGGTTGCAACACAGTCATTTTTCCCTTAGTTTAGAAGCGAAGTCTATTGGTGAATCCGTCACGAGTTATCGTGGTTGAGTTATGAAGTCGAGATTGATTCTTAGAGTTATCCATGTTCATATCACACTTAAACACATGTGATCTCTTTTAGCTAAGTCAAACGCAATGTAAAGTCCCTTAGAGATGAGCAAGTGTGCTAAGCAAACATTTGGTGTGTTATAGGTTGCAACACGGTCATTTTTCCCTTAATCTAGAAGCTAAGTCTATTGGTGAATTCGTCACGAGCTACCGTGGTTGAGTTATGAAGTCGAGATTGATTCTTAGAGTTATCCATGTTCATATCACACTTAGACATATGTGATCTCTTTTAGCTAAGTCCAACGTAATGTATGGTAACTTAGAGATGAGCAAGTGTGCGGAGCTAACTTTTGTTGGTGTTTTAGGTTGTAACACGGTCATTTTTCCTTTAGTCTAACAACTAAGCCTATTGGTGAATCCTTCACAAGCTACCGTGGTTAAGTTATGAAGTCGAGATTGATTATTAGAGCTATCCATGTTCTTATCACACTTAAACATATGTGATCCCTTTTAGCTAAGTCCAACGCAATGTAAGGTCACTTAGAGATGAGCAAGTGCGTGAAGCCAACTTTTGTTGGTGTTTTAGGTTGCAACACAGTCGTTTTTCCCTTAGTCTAACAGCTATGCCTATTAGTGTATCAGTCCGTGGTTGAGTTATGAAGTTGAGATTGATCCTTAGAGCTATCCATGCTCTTAACATACTTCTACACATGTGATATCTTTTAGCTTACTTGTACGCAATGTAACGTCAATTAGACATGAGCAAGTGTGCTAAGCCAACTTTTGGTGGTGTTATAGGTTGCAATAA
>OVAX01002772.1:7496-20856 GCA_900406405.1 Lepidium africanum | reverse complement strand
TTTTTTTTTTTTTTTTTTTTTTGAGCTATGAATCAAATTTATAATATTTTATTAGCCAGATTGTTTCTGTTGCTTGAGATAAAGTATGATTTTCAAAAATCCTTTAAATTGACTTTTGTCTTTCTAGAAATTGTTGTTGATTTGTTTTATGATTTTATCTTAAATTGTTTTTGTAGGGATCAAAAGCAGCTGCAACGATCTCAAGGCTTAAATGTGTTCTTCGAGGTTTTGACTTAAGAACAATTTTGTTCCTCTTTGTGGTGATGCCATTTGGTATTTTGGCAATCTATGTACATGGACAAAAGCTTACTTATTTCTTCAGACCGCTTTGGGAATCACCTCCAAAGCCATTTCAGACCATTCCTCATTACTATAATGAGAATGTAACAATGAAATCACTCTGTAGTCTTCACGGTTGGGCAATTAGAGAAACGCCTAGACGAGTTTTCGATGCGGTTTTGTTTAGTAATGAGAAGGATCTTTTAACAGTTCGTTGGAAAGAGCTTTATCCTTATGTGACACAGTTTGTGCTTCTTGAATCCAATTCGACGTTTACTGGTTTGCCAAAACCATTGGTTTTTAAGAGCAATAAGGAACAGTTTAAGTTTGTGGAGCCGAGGTTAACTTATGGAACTATTGGAGGACGGTTTAGGAAAGGGGAGAATCCGTTTGTTGAAGAAGCATATCAGCGAGTTGCGTTGGATCAGCTTCTTAGAATAGCTGGAATTGAAGAGGATGATTTGTTGATTATGTCAGATGTTGATGAGATTCCAAGTGCTCACACTATCAATCTTTTAAGATGGTGTGATGATATTCCTCCTGTTCTTCACCTTCAGCTTAAGAATTACTTGTATTCTTTTGAATACTATGTCGATAGCAAAAGCTGGAGAGCGTCTATACACCGATACAATCCAAAGAAAACTCGATATGCACATTTTCGTCAGAGTGATGTAATGTTAGCTGATTCTGGATGGCATTGCAGCTTCTGTTTCCGTTATATAAGTGAGTTTATATTCAAGATGAAAGCTTACAGTCACTCGGACCGTGTCAGATTTTTTCATTACTTGAATCCAAGGAGGATTCAAGACGTTATTTGCAAAGGCACTGATTTGTTTGATATGTTACCTGAGGAATACACATTCAAGGAGATCATAGGCAAAATGGGACCTATACCTCGGTCTTATTCAGCTGTCAATCTTCCTTCATACTTGCTGGATAAAGCTGAGCAGTATAAATATTTGTTACCTGGTAATTGCATCAGAGAAAAACAAAGTGGATTTATATGATGAACACATTGAAAGTGTTCTTGTATAGTTTTAAGCTTCACTGCCTTTGCATCATCCTTGAGATAGAGGCACGATCTTTTGCCCGGAAGTAGGAGTAACTGAGGAAGCAATGATTGTATCTGATACTTTGCCGGAAAGGTATACAACCCGAATGCTGAAATGTTTTCAGTTCTTTTGATACAAGAGGAAGAGAGCTTACTTTGAGTTAAAAGCTGCACAACACTTCCCAGGTTTTTTTCAACAATGGGAAAATATGTTGCTGATTTAGTAGTATAGATGTTTCAGGATCTATTTGTTTATACAACAATTTATTTGCGGTTCGTTGTTATGAATTCAATTCTGGTGATATCAGTGACTTCATTCTTATAAGGTTTCAATTTATCTATTAGAGCCTCCTTTGCTCTGATCAATTTGGCCTCACTACAACATAAGCATCAGCTTCTTGCTTTTATGTTTTGTCTGCAAAAAGTTGTGTTGTTTTTAATTTTAAGCTGTGTTGTTATTTTGGTTGCCAGATTCTGAATTCTTCTGAACTTATCTTTGTCTTTAAGGGTATATTTGGGGTTAAGCAATGTAGACGAGATGCTAATGAATTCTTTTCGAACCCCAATTTTAAACGCAAAATTTGCCAAAAGTCTCCTTTGCTTCTAAGTTAAATTGTTAAATGTGTTATCTTTAGAAGGAATCTTACACCAATCTGTCATGTGCCTCAAGAGTATTCTTAAAACTGCGTTGGAACAGATTCTCTTATGACTTCAAAGAGGAGGTTACCTTGTGGAATACGTATATTATTATTTGTGACTTTTACAAATTTGTTAAGCAACTAGGAGAATATTAACAAAACAAACAGAAATGTTTGGCTGAAATTTTGCTGTTTTTTCCTTCATACAAATCATTTTAATCTGCCACTACAATACCAGCATCCGAAATCTGAATTACAAATGCAAAGAACAGAACTTCAGGTATCATGTTCTTGTCTTGTACTGAATCATCAGATAATGAAGCTAACAATAGAAAAATCAGCTTTCAACATTCAGGCCAGAGATTAACATTTTCTTTTCAGGTAACAATGATGATGACATGTAAAAAGACCAAGAAACTCTGTGATCTCTTCTTCTTCGTTTCTAGTCACTATCCCAATCCTCATCTCTTTGTTTCCCACTCTTAGTCTTTGAACTGTTGATACTATTTCTCGAACTATTGTTTCTGAATCTCGGTTGTTTGGATGCTGATATTGTCCTGTTTTCATCCTCATCCTCATCGCTGCTCGAAATATAATTAGCTGGTGGTGCATCTTCTTCATCTTCTGAATCCCACATAGTGTTATCAAGATCGCTCAATACATCATCATCATTCCTCACTTGAGGCCGAGGGTCAGGGCTTCTTCTCTTATAGTCATCTCTCTGCCTTCTTGTATTTGATCTCGCTCTATCAAATCTTTTTGGAATTTCATCCTCATCATCAGAATCGAGTTCACCTTCATCATCATCTTCATCACTATCATTGGGCTTCCTCTGGCTACGTGTATCCCTCTCATTTCTTCTAAAGCCATGTCTTGCATCTCCATAACTACGCAATTCAGGCGTTCTGCTTCTTCCTGCAAACTCTTCACGGTTCCAATACCTTATCCTACCAGTTTCTTCTTGCTCCGCAGCTTCCTCTTCCTCCCACTCCTTGTCTGCTGCTTCTTCTATCTCAGCTATGAATCTGTCTAGCTCCTCTTGGTCACTATCCTCGTCACCCGGTTCTGATTCTTCTGCATTGTCAACACTAACGCCTTGTTCTGATTTTTTATCTCCATGGAAGACATACGGGCTTCCTTCTTTCTTGTCGATGGCATTGAAGAATGTTGAGGCCACTCTCTGTATGCTAGCCATGGCAACCGGATCTTCAGGGTTAACACCCATTCTCCGCAACTGCTGTTCTGTTTTCTTTATGTTCAGCTTCTGAGATTCAAGTGCTTGTTCAAATCTCGCTTTGAATAAAGCCTGCAAAAACATAAACACTTGTTCAAACCATACATCTCTACAAAACAATTGTTAAAGCAACCCACACTTGAGTGATTTACAAATCCTATACCTAAGGAAATTCTGATCTGAAGATTTGAGCTTTGTGGATGCCATTTAGAAACAATATTCTAACTCAAATAGTCTTAGATTAACCGATGTCTAAAACATAACACTAATATCAACTAAAGTGTCATTTTTAACAGCAACAGCCACAACTTTAAGTAAGAAACTGAAACATTAAATCTAAGATTTAAACTCCATTACCTTTCGTTTAGTGAGGGTGTTGACAGGGATTAAGTTCTTGGGCTGCCGATAATTTCTACCACGAAACATAATAATAGTTTTTACATTATGAATGTTTATGACTACCCCGCCACTCAGTCTAGCTATCATGGTCGCCATCTCTTTAATCTTTTCCTTAGGAAAGTTATCACAACAAACTTGCACTGTCTCATGAAACTTCCAGTGCATATGCATATTTTGAACCACTCCTCCAAAGACTCCACGAACACCAACAGGAACATAGTTTTTATTCTTGAAACCAATTTTCTTAAACGCTTGAAACTGCTCCGGTGTGAAAAGCTCAGGATCATGCACTGGAGATGGCAGATCAGGAAGATCATACTTCTTCAGCTTTTGCAACAAAAGCGCAACTTTCTTCTTCGCCTGAATCAATGAAAAAACAAAAGAGACACATCAGCAATGCAAATCTCTAATACATTTCACAAAATAAAGACAACCAAAACAGTCTATGAACCACACTAAATCAAAGCTTATTTACAGTATGCAATCATACAAAAAGTCTCAACACAGAAGACAAATCAATGGTGTTAACCACGATCAATTTCCATATGAAGAATTTACATACCCTTTTGAGATTGTAAATGAGCCTTTCTTCATCAGTCATGAGTTTCTTCTTCAACTTTTTAGCTCTTCTAATCTCTCTTAAAGTCTTACCAGATTCTTTCCGCATTCTACTCTCAACTTTACTCCTCATACTCCGTCCTCTCGCTGTTGACATAGCTCGTGACCATCCCTTCAATACTTGATGCATCAATGGCTGAAATGAATTGTAATTCCCTTCATTTGAGCTACCAGTGCTCGTAATCGAGCTCGACGACAAAACCAGATTCCTTATAAGATCGGAAACAAAATAGCAAATTATAAAACTATAAATTGAATCTAATGAGATGGGTATTCGATAAAACCTCAACAATCAGATAAAAAAAAAACAAAATCAGAGATGGAGTTAGAATCTGTAATTACCTACAACAATCGGATTGAAGAAGGGAAGATAAAGACCATTTACAGTGTCTCGAGAGACTCCTTGAGACAAACATTTGGCTTCTGTAACGAAATAGCAAAAAAATTCGAACAATAGAGGAAGAATCAGTTAAGCTCCTCGTTAAGGGTTTGAGGGTTTTAGTCTTTTAGAAGACGAAGTACAAAATCTTTAGATAAAAGTAAAACTAATTTCAAGGTTTAAGCAACAAAGTCGTTGTAGTATAGTGGTAAGTATTCCCGCCTGTCACGCGGGTGACCCGGGTTCGATCCCCGGCAACGGCGAATTATGTATTTTTGTATTTTTGACGTTTAATTTTTAATCAACAGAAATAATCCTAAGATCCGTAACATTAATATAAACCAAAAAAGTTAAAACAAGTTTCAGGCTCAATATTTTATACATGAACAATAAGATCCTCTTGTTACTGTGATCTAAATTTCTAAGCTTTAATGATATATTATACATTTCATGAACACTTCCCACTCATTTCCTTTACAAAATACAACCAAGATTATGAAGAGATTGATGATCTATGAGCAGCAGGAGAAGAAGCTTCCTTTAGATTGATTCTGAGACGAATCAGTAGTGTTAACAGTCTGACGAGAAACATCTCCGTCTCTGATAGACATCAGGGAGCTAGTTCCGGGAGAGTCTGGTGAGAAAACTATGTTTTCTGATGAGAAAACTCGTCTATTCGGTGGAGGAATGATCTGTGGTGCTGAAACTGTGGAGAGGTAACGGAGGAGCATTTGTATTATCTCTGTGAAATTTGGCCGTTCGTTAGGATCTTCTTTCCAGCAGGAAGTTACAATCATACCTAAATCCCCTGGTAAATCTTCTGCACTTGGCCTCAAGTTCTATGCAAAAACACAATAAATACATTAGTCACAATGCTGGTTATTGTACCTCGACTTCATTGTTGTTCTTGAATCAGATTCTTTATCCACAAAAGGACCAACTTTGCAACAAGAGTACGAGAACTTCGAAAAAGATCAAATGCAAAGTGAGCATAGCACAGATATGGTGTTACAGATCCATTTAAACCATGCAGAGTAGTACAGATTTCTTTCGGTTATCTGATCAGCTATTTCGGTTCAGCTTGAGAATCGGTTTATGTAGATCGAGAGCTAGGTAATTAGTTATTACCTTGAATGCAGCAGCATAAGCTGCTTGTAGATTTGACATGCCCTCAAATGGTAACTTGTTGAGAATGAGTTCCCACAAAACAATGGCAAAGCTGTAGGCATCTACTTTATGGTTGTAATGTTTCTTCTCTCCATGCCTTAACGTAACAGTACTGTAAAGCTGTTTCATTCATTCACCAGATATATTTCCAATCAATACAAATGTAGAGTGAAAAGGACTGTTCTTGTGGGTCAGAAGTAAATTAGTTACCTCGGGGGCCATCCATCGGTACGTCCCCGTCTCTGCAGTCATCATCTCAGTCAATGATTCTTCTCTAGCTAAACCAAAATCAGCAAGTTTAACTGTCTTATGATCCGCGGATAAGATCAAATTCTCTGCAAATGGCAATAAGATCATAAAGTTAGCATATATGATTATAGAAGTTGCAGTTTACTTTTCCTGACTAGTTTTAAATTACCTGGTTTGAGATCGCGATGAATGATTCCATGGGAATGTAAACATTCCATTGCACGAGCAATGTCAAGAGCAAACCCTACAGCCAAACGAATATCTAAACGCTTTGGCCGCAAACTCAGTAGATATTTTCGCAATGTACCACCTAGTAGAAGCTCGGTAACTATAACCATCATAGGATCTTTGCACGCTCCAATGAACTATATAAAATCGATTTCCAAATGTATTTGGTTATAACCTGATACTGTAGTTAGCCAAATGAACATGGTTGGGAGGTAAAAATGAGAAACCTTGACCAAATTCTTGTGCTGAACTTTAGACAACATAGCAATCTCTCTCGCAAACCGATCATCTCTTTTAGCAATCTCTTCAGCGGATTCTCCTCTTTTAATAATCTTAATTGCAACTGTTTGGTTTCGATACCTAAACAAAGAAAACACATTACAAATCCATCAAACACTTTCTCAATCTTAAAAGATCTGCAGAAACAGAGAATCTACAAGAAAGTGATTTAAGATTAACACTTATCAAAACATAATAGTACAGAGATTGAAACCAAGAAGCTTTATAAGCAACTAGTTCAGACCAAATGTAAATAGAAACAGTTTTTTTGTCCTTTTAAACTCAATCATCAAAGTGAAACAGATAAGCAGAGAATAGAAATCAGCAAGTTCAGACACAATTTCTTTAGAAACAGATGTTATGATTAAAAAGGTGAGTTCTAAACTCGAAATAATGATTAAAGTTGATTATTATTTGTGTTCTTGTGTATAAAGTTGAAGTCAAAGCTTACTTTCCCTCATAAACTTTGGCATGAGCACCTTCACCGATCTTGGGACCGACAAAGAGATGACGAGGATCAACAAGCCATTTAGGATCCAATTCGAAGTCTTCATTAGAGTAAAACCCACTTGCAGATCCCATTTTTCACAAACAAACAAACAAACCCAGAACAACAAAATTTGAAGATTTTTCACAAAACCCTAACTAAATAGATATGTCAAAAGCGGCCCTTTATAATTGATTGATTAATCATTTTGTTTGGTATTGGAATTGGAACAAATCAGATAAGAAACAAGATGCTTTTATTAAAGGTGAAATCAAGGATTCCCCATAGATAAAGAACAGAGAATAAAGAACAACACGACAATCAAAATCAAAAATTTGTCAACTACTAAAGAAAACTGCACGGAATAAGGTTAGAATTTGAGAGAGCGACAGAGAGAGAGATGAAGAAGAAGAAGAATGGAGGAACTGAAGTTGACACTGGAACTGAAGGAGGAAAAAGAAGACACCCAGATGGAGAATTAGTCAAAATTTGATGATTCGTGTTCGTTTGGTTAATGATTTTATGAAATTATTTAAAAAGTTTCGTTGTTTAGGGGTTTTTGGCGAAAGACATAAAAAACAAAAAAAAATCGAAAGTTGTTCGCTTTTTCCGCGTAAGCGTCAGTGAGGTGACAAGAAATCTTTCGCTCTATCTCTCCGGTGGTCCTTTTCAAACTTTTTTGTTTCTTCTAAAAAAATGACAACTGAAAAAAATTCTGTATAAACTATAGTTAAAACTAGTTAGAATATTTAGATGTGTTGAGATCGAGTTAGAGTTAGTGATTCGTTGTAAGAAGAGTAATCCTACGAAACCGATATAAATTATCAGGGTACTTATAGTTGAAAGAACATAGAGTACTGTAAAGCTATTTGTTATTTAAAGTTGATTATTATTTGTTTTCTTGTGTATAAAGTTTACGCAGAATTCTGCGTAAACTATAGATAAAACTAGTTGGAGTATTTAGATGTGTTGAGATCTCGAGTGGAATCTGGAATTGAGACAAAATCTGGAATTGTCACAAGGATGTGATCCTGTCGGGGAAGAAGAGGAAGAAGGGCCTCGTAGTAGCTCACAATCTTCCCTGCGGAAGAAGGAGAAACAACCAATGAGACACAACCACTCAGTCTCTTCTCGCCTCGGACAGACACATGTTTGGAGAGTTAAAGATAGATTGGGACCTAGAATCTCCTCACCACAAAAGGTAATTCCCTCTACTGTTGAAGTTCAGCTGCCTCAGAACCAGAAAGTCTAACAACTGCTTCCAAAAGGAAGAGGGACAGCGGAGAAAAGCGAATGCGGGAGGAATCTCAAGGTAGTTCACCTCATAAGCGCCAGAAAACAAACTCTCAATCGGCAGATTGCAGTAGCTCAGCAGCTCAAATCTCGAGTGGTCAGTCTCTTCAGCAATCAGAGAACTTCAGACTCAGCTCTGGTAAGACAGTTGTGGCCAGTCCTACTACTCCTAAAAACCCAAGGTTTATGGTTAACCTTAAACCACCAGCGTCGATATGAGGACAACCAGTTGGAACTGTCAAAGGTTGGGGAATACCCAGACAGTTCGGCACCTAGGAGAAATCGTTAAGAAATTTCTCCCAAAGGTCTTATTCCTCAGTGAGACGAAGCAGAATAGAGATCATATGGAAAAAGTGTGTGACTTTTTGGGTTTTTATGATTTATGGACAGTAGAGCCAATTGGGAAAAGTGGCGGTTTAGCTCTGTTATGGACAGAAGACGTTCATGTTACGGTTTTGAAGTTAAATATTAGGATCGTCGATGCAAAGGTCACTTGGCAAAATGAGGAAAGTTTCATCACTGGTGTGTGTGGTGATCTCGTATAAGTAGAGAGGCACAAAGTGTGGGAGATGCTCACTAGAATTGCAACTACTAGAGATGAGGCTTGGCTGCTGCTCGGAGACTTCAATGAGCTGCTTGACAATTCAGAGAAAAAAGGTGGAGTGTTAAGACCTGAGTCCACGTTCTTAGCATTCCAGGATTTCTTCAGATGTTGTTGCTTTAGTGAAGTCAATTTCACAGGGAACGATTTTCTTGGTATGGCTTTAGGAATGAGGAGCTTGTTCAATGCAAACTAGACAGAAGCATTGCCAACAATGACTGGCATAATCAATTCCCGTTAGCCACGACAATGTACTTACCCCATCTTTATTCGGATCACAGCCCGATGGTGACTAAGTGGGATGGAAAGGATCAATACAGAAAGGGTAGATTCAGATTCGACAGGAGATGGACTTCTAAGGAAGGGTATCTTCAAGTGGTGAAATCCTCATGGGAGAGCAGTGTACAAGCAGGGAATCAGTTCATGGTATGTGTCACAGCGTGAAGAAAGGCTCTAACCATATTGAAGAGGACTATAAAAACAAACTCAGAGGTTAGAATCCAAGAACTTCAACTCCACATTGACAGCATTACACGTGGTTCAGATTGCTCCTCAACGGACCTGCTAAAACTTAAAAGACAGCTTCATGAAACTCACTGTGAGGAGGAAGCCTATTGGCACCAACGGAGCATAGTGGATTGGCTCAAGGGGGAAGACAAGAATACTAAATATTTCCACTCCATTACCAAACAGAGAAAGGCAGCCAATACGATCCAGTTTGTGATTGATGAGAGAGACTCCACCGCAAAATACCTTGATTCAGAAATCAGAGGAATTGCCATTCATTATTTCTCGAATCTTTTCAAATCTGAAACTTTGATCAATTACTCCAGTAGTATTGATGAGTTCTTTGCAGGGTTTGAAACAAGGGTCACAGCTCATCAAAATGACGAGTTGATGCAAGTGGTCACGGAGGGTGAGATTAAGAATGTAGTTTTTGGAATGAATCTAAACAAATGTCAGGAGCCTTTTACCAGTCCAACTAGGAGATTATCAAGGTAAATTTGGGTAGGATGATCAATAACTTTATGCAGTTCAGAGAGTTGGATACATCACTCAATGCAACTAACATTTGCCTAATTCCGAAGATGCAGAAGTCTCATCGAATGAGTGAATTCCACTCAATCAGCCTTTGTAACTTCAGCTTCAAGATCATCACAAAGATCATGGCCAACCGACTTAAATGCATTCTACCTACCATAATATCGGAGACCCAAGCAGCGTTTGTGAAGGGAAAAATTATCTCGGATAACATCCTGGTGGCTCACGAAATCCTACATGCCTTAAGAACATCCCCAACGGTCTCTAAAGACTTCCTTGCTATCAAGACGGATATAATGAAGGCTTATGATAAATTAGAGTGGGGTTTTGTAGAACAATCTCTTAAAGTTTTTGGCTTCAATGATGTATGGATTCAACGAGTTATGTTATGTATTATTTCAGTTTCCTATCGAGTTCTGGTCAATGGGAATGATTATGGAGACATTAGTCCCTCTCATGGACTCAGGCAAGGGGATCCTTTACCCTTTCCTTTTTATCTTGTGTGCTAAAATGTTTGTTAACAGGTTACATCAAGCAGAGAAGACTGCAGTTTTAACTGGTGTTCGAGTCGCGAGAATGGTTCCACCTGTCTTTAACCTCTTGTTCGCTGACGATAGTCTCTTATATTGTCAAGCCACGAGTCAGCAACTAATTGAGATTAAACGGATTCTGGATGAGTACTGAGTCAGGTCTGGTCAAATCATGAACCTCACCAAATCCAGCATTTATTTTGGAGCTAGAATTGACCCAGCCACCAAAGAAGCTGTAAAAGCACCGATTGGTATCACCAATGAAAGTGGCGAAGGATTCTACCTAGGCCTTCCAAAAATATTTGTGGGATCAAAAGTGGTAACACTCCAGCACATAGAACACAAAGTGGCCAACAAATTAAAAACCTGGCACAACAGATTCCTCTCACAAAGTGGCAAAGAAAAGATGATAAAGGTGGTTGCCTGAGCCCTCCCAACTTACACAATGAGCTGTTTTAAAATCCCGAAAACTATTTGCAAAAAGATGGACTCGTGACTCGCCTATTCTGGTGGAAAAATCAAAAATCAGGTACATGCATCCATTGGAAATCTTGACGGAAGTTATGCGTCTCCAAACGTGAAGGTGGGATGGGTTTCAGGGATTTGGAAGGATTTAATCTAGCACTGTTGGGGAAACAACTGTGGCGTATCTTAAATTATCCTGATTCATTGCTGGCTAGAATTTTCAAGAGCAAATATTTCCCTAGCTCGTCTAATTTTGGCAAAGTCTGAAGGAAGTTCGTCCCCTCATTAAGAGAGGTTTGAAACGACAGTTGGGCAATGGAGAATCCATTGATGTCTGCTCTGACCCGTGGTTGAACACTGAACCTTCTCGTGCTCCCATTCCCTTCTTGAATGTTGACCACTCGCAATTACGGAAGCAAGATTTGAAGGAACAAAATTCAGATGAATGGAGGATCAGGAGCTTGATGGATCTTTTTCCACCCGAGGAAGTAACTGAGATTTTGAAATGTAAACCAGGTCGAGAGGCTTCCGCTGATTTGTATTCATGGAATTTCAATGCCAATGGTGACCTCACGGTCAAGTCTGGCTATTGGGTTTGAGCTCATAAAGTTAACCCCCACAATCTTGAAGATAACGGAAGTGAGCTGAGCTATCAGTCTTTTTTCCAGCAGCTATGGAAAACTGACACTTCTCCAAAGATCTTCAATTTCATGTGGAGAGTTGTGACTGATTCTGTGGCAGTGACCGGAAATCTGGCCAAGAAACGTCTTATCAAAAATTCATCATGCCTGCGGTGTGGATCCCCTCTGGCGGTTCTATTTTATCCTCTGCCTGCTGCTTCTATTCACACTAACATGGTCACTCTCTTTTGTCCCGATGATGAATATAGATCAAAGGTATAGACAAAGAGATTAAGACTATTCCCTTGGATTATTTGGCACTTGTGGAAGGATAGAAATGGCTACACTTTCTCGGGAGAGGAACATTCACCACACGATATCATTGAAAAGGCCTCACGGGACAGTCAAGAGTGGTGGGAGGTAAAGAAAGCGTCTACATCTATGGTGAGCTCTCATCATATCGTTTCCAACCTTGTCTTATGGTCTCCACCACCACCAGGTATCTTCAAATGCAATTTTGATGCATCATGGAACTCTAAGGACAAAACTTGTGGAATTAGTTAGATCATAAGAGACGAGACAGGGACAGCTAGGTGGATTGGAGGTAAGACCTATCCGCAGCTTAGATCCCCCCTCGAAGCAGAAGCCACAGCCCTTACTTGGGCTATGCACGTCATTGATAATCTGGGCTTTGAGAAAGTCTGGTTCGAGAGTGATTTAAGCGTTCTAATCTCAGTTATCAAAGAACCGGACAAATGGCCACCTCTCAAGAGGTTCACAAGCGAAATCCTACATTAGCCTAGGAGATCATTGCAGAGCAGTTTTCAACTTATCACTAGGAAAGGCAATGCCGTGTCAGACTTGATAGCTAAGAAGTTTAGAGTTGGTGAGCCGTATGTAGCTCTTCTTGATTGTAATATACTTGATTGGCTTGTTTCCATCGTGGAACAGGATAACCACTAATTGTTATGTTTGTTCTTAATTGAATGAATTTTCATTTGACGTTAAAAAAAAATGATGTGTTGAGATCGACTTAGAGTTAGTGATTGTTTGTAAGAAGAGTAATCCTACGAAACCAATATAAATATAGTTGAAAGAACATAGATCTATGACTGATAATAGGCAAGTGAAAACATTGTAACATCTAAACAACATATAACTATAAAACTAGTTTTGGGTGCTTAGATTTGTGTCAGCTCGGTTTTCTCGACGTTGTTTCGATTCGTCTATGATTCTCTCTCTTAGCATCAATAGTTTAGGCTTGAAGATTATGTTATTCTTGGCAAGTTTAGTTTTGGTAGCGCTCGTATAGATCTCTGAATGTCATTCATTGAGAGAGTTGTAGGCGCCTCAAAGTCTGAGTATTGGGAACAAATTTTCGATCAGTTTGCTAGTGGCAATTTCTTTGCAGTTTTATTGGAGTTTAGTGTTGGTGTTAGTTTTATTTGTCTTGCTATTCTATTTTCTTTTTTGTCATTCCAAGATTTTCTAATTGTTGATTTTCTAATTGTTGTTTGTAGCAAGTGACCTTTAATTTAGTGGCAGATGATAAGTCCACTAAAGACAGGTGCACTTGCATGTCGAGGGATCGAGTCCCGTTGCCTGCATAACGCATGAACTTGGCTAATGGACCGGCCAGTTGTAGTCCAATGTTAACAAAAATGAAAAAAGATTGTTGTTTGTATTAATCTATCATTTATGTAAATTTTTTCAATCCGATTCTTAATTGTCTTTGTAATTCCGTTAAAAATTGAAAATGGTATAATAAATCTTAACATTTGTACAAAAAAAAAAAAAAAAAA
>OVAX01002771.1:0-26028 GCA_900406405.1 Lepidium africanum | reverse complement strand
ATTTCCGACGACATTTCCGACGGATTCGTCCGTCGGAAATCACCAACATTTCTTGTAGTGTCATGTCTAATTCTTCCATATCAATAAAAGAATATTTCCATTTTTCTTCTTGATGATGTGTCGACCGAGTTCCTCTGTTATGGGATAAAATGAATCGTCTAGAAGAACATTTGTCGAGTCAACACTCAATGACTGAGACGTTATCTCAGTCATTTTGCTGTGTTGCCGAGATAATGACTTAATGGACCAGATATCGCTTGTTGCTCATAAACGGAAATAGGATCTCGGATCTACCTCCACCATTTAGGTTTCCAACATAGTACAAGCAACTCTTTCAATGTTAAATATTATATCAACAAACAAAAAACAGTAGTAATTTGTACTGATGAAGATATACATACAAAATCAGACATCATCTAAATATTGTGACATATAAATATTGCAAATGATAAGATGCCACACATATGTTATATTTCTACCTTAAAAACCTTATGAGAGAATTTTGTGTAGAAACGGACGAGCTTTGCAGACAGCTTGTAGTGGAATAGCTTTGGGTACTGTATTACCAACTCCTTCCTTCATATCAACTTTCTCATCTCCAATTCTCTCCCACTCAAAACATTGTATCATTGACCCGAGAGCTAGACCCACGATCCGTTGGGCCAGACCCGATCCAGGACAAGACCTTCGTCCTAAACCAAACGCCATAAGTTTTTGTGCTTCCTCTTCATTCTCAAACCGTTCTGGTTTAAAGCTATCTGGATCATCCCACGTATTTGGATCTCTGTGTATGGCCCATGCATTTACCAATAACGTTGTACCACGTGGCATATCATAAGAACCCACTTTGCAATCCTCTGATGCCATGTGTGGAACTAGCAATGGTGTTGCCGGATGTAATCGAAGGGTCTCAAGGACAATGTTCTTAAGATATGGTAACTCGCTTAGATCGGCTTCTTCGATTAACCGGTCTAAACCAACGTGGTTATCGATTTCGGTTCGGGCTTTATATATTAAGTCTGGATGATTAAGCAAATTGGAAAGTGCCCATTCTAGAGTCACTGCTGATGTGTTAGTCCCTGCTATTACCATTATCTGCGTTAAAACAATCATAAAAAATTCAACTTAGTAATAATGTATATCACTACAAGTCAATGAATAAAAAATAAAGGAAGAAGAACGAGATATTACCAATATGATGCCTTTGATGATTTGATCAGTATAATACTGAGTATCAGATTTTTGGAGAAGAAGCAAATGATCAATCATTGTGGTACGAGTTTCTTGTTGTCCACGTTTATCATCAATAAGACCTTGTAAAAATTGATCCGTCTTTTCTCCTAACTTTTTGACTCTATTCTCATAACTTGAAAACAATCTCATAATCGGAACGTAGTCAACGGCGTTACCAGAACTCGTGTTTGCTCCAACATCTGCGACCAATTTACGGACACGTTTTGCTTCTTCCTCGTCTGTTGTCTCTTCACCGTAGTATCTTTTTCCTGTCATCATTCTCATTATGTTGTTGAATGTCAAGTCCATGAGCATTGGTTTCAACTCCACAACTGCTTTTTCATTTCCTGAAAATACAAAAAAACTCGATTAACTGTGTGAAATTGTCATCATGCAAAATATTTTTAGAAAATGTTATCCTAAAAAGATTATTTTAATGCTGCAAAACGAATTCATTTTAATTAACTATATATATGAATACAATTTTGAAGCTATCACATGATCAATCCTCTGGTATTTGATATACATCGGCCTTATTGCATACATTTTTTTCTTAAAGTTTTCTAAAATTTTTTACTTGGGAAACTATATTTTAGCCCGACATGAAATCAAACCGAATAGTTTTTAATTCTTAAGTGGGTATAAAAAGATAAGGAGTTTGTGGTCAAGTGGCATAAAGCGAGTCTGAGATTTGAAAGAGTTTGCAGGTTTGATTTTTCTATTATGTGAAACTAAGTCATAATTTTCTAGTCACCCTACATAAATATGAATCAATGCTTTCAGCTCATTTGAATATCCGGAGGTGAGAGTGCACCACCCCTAAAAAAATAGTTCAGACCCATCCCTTAAGTTTTGGGAACGCATGAATTACAAAAAAAAAGTGGGTATAAAAACCATGTATCCTAAAAGACTCAAACCCAAACAGATCGGACTTGTACCCAAACTGATATTTGATAAGTCTATAAAAGTGATATATCAGAACGACCCGAGGATCAGAATTCACTCAAAACTTATCTGAATAGCTGAATGCCCAAGATTAGCAAATACTACACGATAAATCTATATATATTTAAGATAATACCTAAATTAAACGTTGACTTGACCTGGATTTTCTCACGTGCAAAAAGAAAAGTCGAACTAGATATTATTCGAGTAGAAATTAATAAATTATAAGAAAAGGTTAGCAATATATTTATATATCGAAATGTTGACAAATTTACAATTTTTGAATATATATATACACAAGTAAAGAAAAATATTTAAAAAATTAAATTATTTGATTTATATAATATATGTATATGTGTGTATATATATATATATATAGTTATATTACTTAACAAAAATTGCAACCAATTTGAGACTGTGTTGTCAACAAATCATAAAACACACATATAGCATACATATATATAGATGTTTTAGGCATACCTGCGGCACGGAAAAGGCGGTTTATGAGGCGGCGTACTTCATCGGTACGGACATAAAGAAAGCAGTTTAGTCGGTGAGTGGAAAAGATCTCTATGGTACAAAGACGACGGAGGTTTCGCCAATGATCACCGTAAGGTGCAGCGATCATGTTTGTGTTATTGTACCCAACGTGCTTTCCGATTATAACCTGAGGCCTATTTGCTAGAATAACATCGTTCTTACCAAAGCAATCCTCGGCCGCAATAGTATGTGAAGACACCACATAGACTAGACGAGACCCAAGTCGGAGAGACATGACGCCGCCTCCGCCGAGAGACTCTGAGAGGGAGCGAAGTGTGCGGTGGATTGGCGGCTTCAGGAGACGGAGGTGGCCTATTACCGGTAACCATCCTGGCGGAGACGGCGGAAGATTCTGTTTCTTTTGTTTCAAGTACTTGAGAGAAATGATTAATAAGACAAGAGAGAAGAGGACAAGTCCGATGTAGTTTACATCCATTGTTTTGCTTCTTTTTGTTTCTTTGATATCTTTAGTGTGCAGTCTATACATATATATATATTAGTAACAAAGTTGGAAAAAATAAACAAAATGTAGTTATATTATAGGATAATATGAATTTCGGCACGTTCAAAATTAGGAATTCTTAATAATAAGAAGCACTTTACAACCAACATGATGTGATGGGATGAGACCAAGTTAGATGTATCAGATTTGAAAATTGTATACCGAATATAATTGGGTAATAATAATAATACAACCTTATATATATAAAGCAACTTGGCGTCCATTTTTTTCTTAATTTAAAATTTTTAGTACATTTAATTTAATTACAAAATTAACTCCACATTGAAAGACTTAAAATGTATAGAGAAAAAAAAATCTCTCGGGTGACTGTCCATCTCGACACTCCTCTCACCGGTCTCTCGATGGATGACATATCTCCCGGTGACTGTCCATCTCGACACTCCTCTCGCCGGTCTCTCGATGGATGACGTATCTCCCGGCGACTCCATTATCAGCTTCACTCCGGAGCGGCTAACTCTGTGTTTTCACTTACCTCTCCCGATTTACTACTCTTCCTCTCCCTTTTCACTTCTTCCTCCTTTCTCCATTTGCTGTTGCAAAATCTCCTCATTCTCACATCTTCCTTCATACCACTTAATTAATCACTCTCTTTTTCTCAAGTTTAAACCGCAACTATCAACGAAGGATAACCTTAAACTAAAGGTGGAAGGAATAAACCACATGCTCGTGGATGATCTCAGATCGATGGCGATTGAAGACGATGATACAATTGATCTCCCTTTATCTGGAAGCTATGATAATATGCCAAGGGACCAACTCACCATCATAGGCAAACTCCTAAACCCAGGAATTCAGAATATAGCTAGGTTGATAATGGGAATGCTTGGGATCTGGAGATTACAAAATATGATCAATGGAACAGCTCTTGGAAAGGATACTTTCCAATTCCGATTCCAATCGGAAAAAGATCTAGAGGAAAATCTTGAATTTAGATTTTGGAATTTTGAAAATTGGGGTTTTACCCTGGCCAAGTTAGATTCTGAGTTTACAATGGATAATTTAAAGTTGATACCCATGTGGATTCGTTTGTCGGACATTCCACCCAAACACTTTACCATTGATCTTTTCAAGGCAATAGCCAACTCCCTTGGTGAGGTTTTGGATGTGGATTTTGATCCAAACAAGACTCATCTTCACTCCTTTATTAGAGTCCACATCCTTTTTAATATCCATAATTCGATCAGAAGCTCCAGATCCTTCAGGTTGCCTTCCGATGAAACTATCCAAGTGAATATAGCATTTGAAAGAGTTAAAAATTTCCGCAACACTTGCAGGAAACTAACTCACAGTGAAGACAAATGCTCCATCCTAAACCATCATCAGCAGGAAGAAGCGGATAAAGAGCCGCCTCAACATAGACCTCGAAAGAATAATTTTCAAAAGGGGAAAAACAAGGATAATGTCCACAATCCGGAAGCAACACCAGAGGCTAGAAGTACTCAGGGAGTCCACATAAACAAGAAGGCTATACCCACGATTCCAGCTATGTTTAAGAGGATAGAGGTTCAATATCCTCTCAGATTCAACCGTCTTTTAAGGAGAATAGCATTTTTGCTCAACTAAACCTCAAAATCCTAGCTCCCAAAACGTAGTGGCTTTTAGCCTAAAAAGACAGAAACCTCATGATACTGAAACACCCCAAATTAGCTGGAAAATGGAAGATCATCATGATACTATACAGAGTCTGAACAAGCTGGTGGCAAGTAGTAACCAAGCATCTCTGGTGGAGGATCATTCTAAGGCTACAGCTTCAAGCAAAATAGTCAAACGATATAGGTCCAAGAGAATTGCAACAAAACTCTCATCATAGCAACCCAGGTCAGGTGGCTCTCCTGAAGCCACCCAATACTCAATGAGTATCCTGAGTTGGAACTGTCAAGGAGTGGGGAGCACCTTGATAGTTCGACGCCTCAAGGAAATACGTAAAAAACTATTTCCAGACATTATGTTCCTCATGGAAACTAATAATGAATCTTCTCACTTGGTTTCCATTCAAAAATGGACAGGTTATGATCAGATTTTCACAATTGACCCAGAAGGTTTAAATGGTGGCTTAGCTATCTTTTGGAAGAATCATCTCAACCTCTAGATTATCAATATATGCTCTAACTTTATTGATGTCTCCCTACAAATAGGGAACGAACTAGTAACATCTACCTTTATCTACGGGCATCCAGTGACTCACCTAAGACCTACAATTTGGAACAGAATTCATGACTTTGGCTTGACTAGAACACAACTGTGGTTTTTGATTGGAGATTTCAATGAGATCCTTACTAATGAGGATAAATTGGGAGGACCACAGAGACCAGAATCTTCATTCAGTGCTTTCAGGTCATTCCTTGGAAATTGTAGGCTCAAGGAAATCAACAGCAGGGGGCCCGGATTCTCTTGGGTAGGAACCACGAACAACACTTGGATACAGAGTAGGATCATAGTTATGGAAATACTAAGTGGATGAGATTATTTGCTAGAACATCAACCACATATATGCCAATAATGGGGTCGGATCATAGACCTTTATATACAACCATAATGTCGGATAACTCCTCCTACTTGCCCAGATTTTGTTTTGATAAAAGATGGATAAGAAAGAGGGGATTTTGAGAGCTTGTGATGAAGTCCTAGGCTTCTGCTTGAGAGGAAGAAAAAAGCTTAACTCCCTTGATTGTATTGGAGAGTGGAGGAAAGAAATCTCACTGTGGAAAAAAAAGAATACTTTCCGATACAATGAGTTGATTGAAAAAACGAGAGCAAAGCTTGAAAATGAGGTATCAAAGACTCAACCCAACAGTACTACCATATCTTGGAAACAAAAAGGAAAAGAGAAATGGCTACTGGAGGGAGATAAAAATACCAGCTTTTTCCACAAGTATGTCAACTACAAGAGAAATAACAACAGAATGACTGCCCTTAAAGACAATAGTGGATCTCTGTGCTTTGAAAATGGATCAAAAGGAGACATTGCCTCTCGATATTTTAATGAACTGTTCCTATCTACAAACCCAAGTGGAATTACAGAAGCACTAGAAGACATGTCCCCAAAGGTTACTGAAGAGATGAACTAAGAGCTAACATGTCCAATCATAGATAGAAAGATAAGAAAAGTTGTATTTAGCATCAGAGGACACAGCTCTCCGAGTCCAGATGGGATGACAGGACATTTCTTTCAGAACTTTTGGGATATAATTAGGAAGAAAGTCACAGAGGATATTAAGAGGGCATTTACTCATGGCTCATTTCCAACAGAATGGAACTACACCCACATTGCACTTATCCCTAAAACCTCTAACCCCACAGACATGAAGAACTTTCGGCCAATAAGTCTCTGCTCAATAACTTACAAAATTATCTCCAAGATAATAGCTAAAAGACTCCAAATGTGGCTCCTGGATATCGTTTATGACACCCAAGGTGCTTTTACAACATGAAGATTGATATCAGACAACATATTACTGGTACATAAGGTCATGCATTACCTAAATACTTCTAAAATAAGACAAGAGAATTTCATGGCAGTTAAAACTGACATGTCAAAGGCCTATGACAGGCTGGAATGGAAGTTCTTAGAAACAACACTACGAAGACTTGGTTTCATCGGTTAAATATTTTGTCCTCATCAATGGAACACCTTATGGATTCATCTCCCCACAAAGAGGACTTAGACAAAGAGACCCGTTATCCCCTATTCTATTTGTCTTGGGTACTGAAGCTCTATCTCACATCATGGCCAAGTTAATCAAACAAAGAGAAATCTCGGGATTAGCTTTCAACAATAGAGGACCAACATTGCAACATTTGCTCTATGCAGATGATAGTCTCTTTATTTGCAAGGCTAATTCTCAGGAAGTCAAAGCTCTTAAACTAGGCTTTGATAAATATGAAGAAATATCAGGACAGAGCATAAACTTTGAAAAATCTGCTATTGCCTTTGGGAACGAAATCCAAGCAGAAAAAAGAGAAGAAATCAAGAACATCTTAGGTATCAAACCTGATCATGGCATTGGCAAGTAGCTTGGCCTCCCAGAATGTTTCAAAGGCTCAAAGAAAAAAAAAATTTGATTACATTTCTGAGAAGCTGAACTCTTGCATTGACAACTAGTTCCCTAAAAAACTATCTATGGGGGAAAAAGAGATCATAATCAAAGCAGTGGCAATGGCTTTCCCCGTCTATGCAATGTCTAGTTTCAGACTCTCCAAACATCGATGCCAAAAGATAACTAGTGCCATGACACAATACTGGTGGAGTGCAACAAATAACAAGAGGAAGATCCCCTGGGTCTCCTGGAAAGAGATGTGCAAACCAAAAAAAAGAAAGAGGATTAGGTTTCAAGGACTTAGAGCAATTTAAGCAAGCATTGTTGGCAAAACAAGCGTGGAGGATTCTGAAAACCCAAATTCACTCGCAGCAAGAGCACTTAAGGCTAGGTATTTCCCTGACACAAATTTCCTAGAGGCGGCCACTACTTCCAGACCATCATACGATTGGAGAAGCATTCTACATGACAGCGAACTACTGGTCCAAGGTCTATAGAGGTAAATTGGATATAGACAAGACACATATGTTTGGCTAAGCAAATGGATCTTTCATCACGAACCAAGACCCCCTGTAAGTAAAACTCCAACTTTCAACGTCAACCTAAAACTCTCAGATCTTATATGCAACTCGGAGTGGAACCAAGAGTTAGTAGAGAACACCTTCCACGAAGCAGATGCCAAAAGAATCCTAGACTCCCCTTCGCTGAGTGGTGAAAAGGACTCTTGGATTTAGAGCTTTCAGGCATCTGGGGAATATATAGTGAGAAGTGGATATAGTTTCCTCTCCCAACAGGTTAGAAGACAAGATGTTACAGCCCCTACACCAATTACACTTCGGAACTCCCTTAAAGCCAAAGTTTGGAACTTAAACACCCCAAAGAAAATCTCAAATTTTCTCTGGAGAGCACTATCAGATGCTTTGGCAGTAAGGGAAAGAGTTAAAAGTAGGAGAATAATTTTGGGCGATTGTTGCCAAATATGTTGAAACAACCCTGGAAACATCAATCACGTTCTTTTTCGATGCTTTTCAGCAAGACACTGTTGGTCTTTTTCTAAAATCCCACAACCCCAAAGGGGTTTTTCGAACTCTTCCATTTTAGCTAACTTTAGCTACTTGATGAACAACATCTCTTCCAAGACAAGTACTGGCAAGAGTTTTAACATCTTCCCCTAGATCCTCTGGACTATTTGGAAGATCAGAAATGAGATTGTCATCCAAGGCACGCGAGTTGACATACAAACTCGTATTCAGGATACCATTTTGGAAGCAGAATACTGGGAAAAGATCAACTCCTCCAATCAATTACAAACACTACAAGAAAACTCGTCATTTGAGACTACATGATCAGTCTCAAATCAGTCTCAGTTATGACGAATGAGACTGAAAAGCGACTGATACAGTCAGTCGCAAAAGCTTAGTCGCTATTTTATGTAGTCGCTTTTTAGTCGCAATTTTGCGACTGATTCAAAACTAATATAATCAGTCTCAAAATTGAGACTGATTCAAGACTAACGAAATTAGTAGTATTTGCGACTCATCTGAGACAAAGTGGTCAGTCGCTGCAATTCAGTCGCATATTAGTCTCTGTTTTCAGTCGCAGATGAGTCTCAAAGTCCAGTCGCTGTTTAGTCTCAATTATTGTCGCTAATTAGTCTCAAAAGTTCAGTTGCTGATTAGTCTCAAGAGTTCAATCGCTGATTAGTCTCAAAAGTTGTGGCAAAACCAGCGACTGTATAGCGACTGATTACAAAATTAGTCGCTATACAGTCGCTGATCTAAAAGGATTTTAAAAAAAGAAGGGAGCCAGGATTCGAACTCGTAACCTCCCTGTTTCGAAGCTTTTGTGGTAGTCTGGTTACCACTGGGCTACCGGAATCTTTCGAGTATAACTTACGGTATTTAATATATATTCAATTTATTTTAAGTTCCAGTTTCGTAAATTTCCCGAAAATTAACGGATAAGCAAAATTGGCGAAATTAAACCCATTTCAAAGTATTAATGTTAATGAATACACTAATATAAGTTGTTTGTACACTTTATATATACGAATTAAATATATTATGGTTCTCGAGGATAAGAACGAGACATATTGTAATACCGTCTAAGTAGTTCATACATGTGTACAACAATGCGTTTGCACATGAATCATTAAGAAACCAATTATAAGTCCTCAAACTTGAGAAATAAGATGTGTAAACATCATTAAATATCTCTAATAGCATTTTTGCAACAATTTTGTTCCGTTACGGTACAAGAAACCGATATTTTTTTTAATTAGTCTCTAATCAGTCTCAATTTTTCGAGACTGAATTGCGACTAAAGGGTCTATCAATCGTTGATTCGTCTCTAAATTTGTGACTCCAGTCTCTCAGTCTCAGATTAGTCACAATTTTTTGAGATTGATCAGCGGCTGATAGACCTTTCAGTCGCAATTCAGTCTCGAAAAATTGAGACTGATTAGAGACTAACTGTAAAAAATATCGGATTCTTGTACCGTAACCGAACAAAATTGTTGCGAAAATGCTATTAGAGATATTTAATGGTGATTACACATCTGATTTCTCAAGTTTGAGGACTTATAATTGGTTTCTTAACTATTCATGTGCAAACGCATTATTGTACACATATATGAACTACTTCGACGGTATTATAATATGTCTCGTTCTTATCCTCGAGAACCATAATATATTTAATTTGTCTATATAAAGTGTACAAACAACTTATATTACTGTATTCATTAACATTAATACTTTGAAATGGGCTTAATTTCGTAAATTTTGCTTATCCGTTAATTTTCTGGAAATTTATGAAACCCGAACTTAAAATAAACTTTGAATATATACTTTGGCACCTGCGGTAGAGATCGGAGGTATTTGGCCCCCAAAAGGTAAACACCATAAGTTATACTTGAAATAGTCTGGTAGCCCAGTGGTAACCGGACAACCACAAAAGCTTCAAAATAGGGAGGTCATGGGTTTGAATCCCTTCTTTTTTAAAAATCCTTTTAGATCAGTGACTGTATAGCGACTGATTTTGTAATCAGTCGCTATACAGTCGCAGTTAGATGAAGTCTCACTTCAGTAGCTGTTACACACAGTCTCACTTCAGTCGCTGTTAGACACAGTCTCACTTCAGTCGCTGTTAGACACAGTCTCAATTCAGTCACTCTTTTGAACACAGTCTCACTTCAGTCGCTGCTGAGCACAATCCGAGAAATAACGAATAAGCAATATTACAAACATAAGTACTTTTACTTGGTTTAAAATGTTATGAGTCTTTTTTAGATTATATATATATATATATATATATATATATTAAGATTAAAATTTTTAAATATTATTCACCATCAACATCGTTCTCTTCGTCATCATCTGAGGACGACATATTACATTGAAATTCCAATTCTTGTTCAGCATCGCCAACTTCGGCATCAATTTCTTCGCCATCATCTGTTGAATTGGCCAGATTTTCAATCACGATATCTTCCACTTCTGTTATCAGCACATCATCATCGTTGTCTTGTTGTAGCAGAGGTGGTTCACGAACTCTGTAGTTTCCAGAAATATTTGCTCTTGGATTGACTTTACACACATTCAACCACAACTGTTTTGGTTGGGTTGTATAGGGATAAGGAATATAACAAACTTGATCCGCTTGCGATGCTGCACGGTAACACATTTAATTTACAATTGTTAAATGATACTAAAATTTAATAGAATCATCATTAATAAATAATTATTATTTTGCTTACCTAATATGAATGGTTCGTATGAGTTATATCTTCCTCTGGCTAAAACATCAACTCCACCGGCTGTGTTCTTTCTAGTTCTTTTTCCAATCGTAGGATTGTACCACTCACATTTGAATAGTGTTATTTTTAAATTAATTAGTCCAGAGTATGTAAACTCAATAATATATGTTATGATTCCATAAAAATCATCTTCATCAGCTACTTCTGAATAATTTACCCCCTTCACACAAACTCCATGATTGCATGTTTTCCTTAAGCGTCTGTGGTCACGTGTATGAAACAAATACTCTCGAGTAAAGTACATTGGAGACATTGTCACCTTCTTATCCGGTCCTTTAACAAGTTTGTGAACCCATGTTAGCCAAGTGATTGCAGGATTCGGTAAGTTAACCTATACGTGATAATATAATTACACATAAATAAACTTGATTAGTACTGAACGTGAAATAGATAGATAGATATATATATATATATATAAGAATACTTACGTAATCTCTGATCCATGCATCAAAATCTCCATCTTTTTTCCACATGACTTGGGCTTTTGATAGTTCCGGATGACAATGACGAATGTAGTTTTCACACACGCTGACCATATAAATTAATAAAATCTATAATAAGAAACACACCCATATATATATGTATATATTGTACTACCATTTGTACAATACCTCTCTAATGGCCGAAAGTACTCACAATTCCGCGATTTGGTCTATATTATTAATATATAAGTGTTTACTTTTTCTACTTCGTCGACCAAATTTTTTAAACATATCGGGCATTCCTTCAGTCGGATATACAGCAGCTTCACCCTCATCATATCTCGATGCCCTTTACAGATAAATTCGTTAAATTTATAAAATATAATGAGTATTATACAGTTTTAAGAAAGTCCTACATAAACACAGATTAACCTTTTTTTGTATGTACATGCGAAGACAAAAACCACTCTGAGAAGTAAGATATCTCCTCGTTCAAGTATGACTGCACAATCGATCCAGCCGCATATCTTTTATTTTTTCTTTGTTTTTTAACTTCTTAAAAAACCGTTCAAAAGGATACATTCATCTATATTGTACAGGGCCACCCAGTTCAGCTTTGTATGGTAGATGCACAGGTAGATGTACCATCACATCGAACACAGCAGGGGGAAAAATCTTCTCCAAATTACATAGTATTAAAACGATGTTTTCCTTCATAATTTGAACACGATTTTCCTTCAACGTTTTACTGCACAAATCGCGAAAAAATCCTCCAAGTGCTACAAAAATAGAAAAAATGCACTATTACATTAATTTATATATGCGTGGTTAATTACATGTATATTAATAATTTAGTATGCAAGTACCTGATAGTGCAAGATGCACGTTACGTGGTAAGAGTTCAGCAAAGATGAATGGAAACAAGCATTCCATGAAAACGTGACAATCATGACTTTTCATGCCGGAAAATTTCCCTCCTTATATATCGGCACAAGTTGCTAAATCAGATGCATACCCATCAGGGAATTTGATATCATGTTTTACACATGCTAATAATCGCTCTTTCACTGCAGCACTCAGTCTGAATATAGGAACAGGAGATCTTCATATACTATCTAGATGTAACTCTTTACTAGAGCAAAAACATGCTATATCCAATCTTGCCTTAACTGTGTCTTTTGATTTATCGTTAATGTTCATGACAGNGATTTATCGTTAACGTTCATGACAGTATTTAAGAACGCATCGAGAACATTCTTCTCTATGTGCATCGGATCAAGACAATGTCGTAGATTGAGATCTTTCCAATATGGTAATTCCCAGAATATACTTTCTTTGTGCCAATTATGCCACTTCCCATATCCATCAGCTTTCTCCTCATGTCCGTTTCCTCCACAATCAGCTGATTTTGCTGGATTAACCTCCATTATTCGTTGATAGTACACTTCATCACCGATAAATGTTGGGGGTGGATACTGATTTATAGCATCTTTTCCTTTCAAAATTTTTTTTATTCCTCCGTAAAGGATGATCCGGAGGAAGAAACCTTCTGTGACAATCAAACCAACACGTCTTCCGACCATTTGGTAATTAGAAGGCCCTAGTATCATCCATGTATACTGGACAAGCTAAACGTCCATGCGTCGTCCATCCTGATAACATGTCGTACGTATCACTAATCGTCCACATTAAAACAGCTTTTACATTGAAATTTTGATTGCTAAACTTATCATACGCCTCAACTCCAGTAGTCCATAGCTTTTTCAACTCATCAATCAAAGGACGAAGGAATACATCAAGACTTGCTCTTGGATGATGTGGACCTGAATTCAAAATTGTAAGCCACAAATATTCTTCTTTCATACACATACCCGGGGGTAAATTATATGGAGTCATGATAACCGGCCACAACGAGTGATTTCGAGACATTCCAAAAGGATTGAACCCATCAGTGCATAATCCAAAGTATACATTGCGAGGCTCATTTACAAATATGGGGTGCAACTTCTGAAAATTCTTCCACTCTGCTGCATCAGATGGATGAGACATCTCTCCTTCGTTTGATTCATGTTCTGCGTGACATCTCATCGCCTCTGCATTGTGGGAACTCTTGTATAATCTTATTAATCTATCAGCAATTGGTAAATACCACATACGACTAAATGGTATTTTGGTTCGACCAGCACTCTCCTTGTATCTTGCTGCTCCACAAAATCTACATTTATCCCATTTTTCATCCTCTTTCCAGAAGATCATACAATTATGCAAACACACATCACTTGCATAGTAAGGGAGCCCTAAATTTCGCATCAATTTCTAGGTTTCATAATAAGACGTAGTGCACTCACTATCCTTAGGCAGATACTCTGCAATGAGTTCTGCCCACTGGTCTAGCTCACGCTCGGATTCATTAAAATTTGTTTTCATGTGCATTAACCGAGATGATAATGATAATTGCGAGTGACATTCCTCGCACCCATCATATAAAGGCTTGTTAGCAGCTTCTAACTTGGTATAACAATTTTGAGCCTCAATATTAGGTATTATAATTGTACTTTGATTATCATATCCGTCTCCAACTTAATCGTTACTAGTTAGATCATAACTCGTCTTATGCTGAGTAGGAAATGCATCATTTACCATCCCTACATATGTATCTTCTACATGATTTACATCTTCTTGATTTTCATTTCTGCCATAACTTGCACTACAACTTCCTAAATCCACATTCAAATCTTCCCCATGCATATATCATACATAATACTGAGGCATGAATCCTGGACTAAATAGATGATTTGTAATTTTTTGTCCCGACAGAATTTTATTATTTTGGCAGGAATTACAAGGACAACGAAACTTACCCATATTATTGAGTGCAACTAGCTGATTACCTGCGAAATTCAAGAACTTGTCCACTCCAGCAGCAAATTCCGCAGAGATGTTATTTGTTTCTTCATCGATTCTTCGATACATCCACTCCTGAAAATTTGTGTAATTATAATTTCCTCCCATTTTTCCCCTATAAATTTTTTTTATCTCTCTAAAAACTTGTTCCCTCTCTAAAATCTTTTTTTTTTTCAAAAATCATTTTTTTTTGCCAATTTTTTTTCCCCAACCAAGTTTATTTTTGTTTATTTTTGAGGTGTGTATGGGAAATGAATGGGTTGGTATATATAGGAAAAATTTGCGACTGAACTGAGACTGAATAATAAGTCTCACATTTTTTGGTTACACATGCACAAGAAACGTGTGTATCTAACAAATTGAGACTACATTGTGACTAAAAATTGCGATTAACACCTTGGTCGCAAATTAGTAGCACCTTTGGGATTGAACTGAGACTAAATAATTAGTCTCTGAATTTTTAGTTACACAAGCACAAAAAACGTGTGAACCTAACTAATTAGGACTAAATTGCGATTGAATATTTGCGACTGACAGTTTAGTCGCAATTTAGTATTACTTATGCGACTACGTAGTGACTAATATTGTCGGTCTCAAAATAGCGACTGATACAAGACGGAAATTTCAGTCACAAAATTTAGTTGCAAATCAGTCCTATTTCAGTCGCGATATTAGCGACTGACGTTTCAGTCACTGTTTTTAGTCTCTAATTCCATGTTTTCTTGTAGTGAGAATCAAAGACCCTCATGGACAAAAGCAAATAAGGAAACAGATGAGGAAAATAGGCTTGAGTATACAGTTAACTGGAAAGTATTCTAGAGCAAAAAGGATGACTTACATGGAGCAGCTCTGATAGTTCACAGGGGAACCAATAGGAATATATTACATGCTAGACATGTCATCAAGGGATCAACATCCTTCCTTCATCTAACTTTGGTTGGTCTCTGCTGGATCATTCAAACACTAATTGAATCTTCTTCTTTTGTCTGTTATTCGGTTGCCTCAATTTTAAACTCCTGACTCAGCTCTTGCACTGCTTTTTTGGTTTTCTCAAGCCCATTTGGTCCCGTTAGTATCTTTTTAACTCTTTAATTTCTTGTTGGGCCTAGTTTAGTGGGTTTTAGTTTTGTTTTAACCGTTTGATCTTCCCGACTTTTGTGTTTTTTGTCCTTTTGGCCAGTCTGTTTTATATTGTCTTCTAGGGGTGGGTAAAATATTCATAATATCTAATATACGTTAAAAATGAAGCAAATATCAAATATCATTTTTCAAAAGACCGGATATCCGCTCTGATTCGTATCTCAATAAATATATATTTAAATATTAATTATGTATACATATATTATAATATAAATAATGTTGTGCATATTTATATGATTGTAGATGAATAAAATGTAGCATATACTTAATTTTAATTGTTTTATGTTTTCTTCTTATGATGTTATCATTTTTCACCGTGTGATATATTATGAGTTTATTTTTGAAACTATTTGATTAAATTTTTTAGTTCTTAATAGTTAGTTATTATATATATATATATATACATATTTTAAGTTTATATTGAAAAATATTTAATTTAGGTATGAAAACTTATATTGACATTGTTTTTAATATATTTTTTATTATTTTTATGAATATTATGTATTTTATTTTTGTTAATTGTATAAAAACGGATCGGAGCGGATTATTCGCTGATCTTTGGAAAAAAAACGGATATTCGGGTTTCCGGATATCCGGAAAATTTCTAATCGAAGCGGATCACAAAATTAGATATCCGGATAACACGGAGCGAATCACGGATATTGCAAATTATCTGGATATTTGCTTCGTGCCCACCCCTACTGTCTTCAACCGCTTGGAGCTTTTTCTGTTGATTGTCTCTAGGTGGTTTTGGGTTAACGTCTTTTAGGTTTCCTTTAGGTAATGATTACTATTGAGGGGTAGTTTTAATTTCCTATCTCCGGCCAAAGGTATTTTAATTAATTTTTTCTTTGAGGAAATGTGAAGAGTCTTCAGGTAGCCAATTAAATGAAGCCAGATGGCTTTGTCAGTCATCTAGGTGTTTTCTGCTCCACACGCTGCATAGGAACTAACAGAAAATTGGCTTAAGGCAAACTTTAGATGCATTGCTTCTCCCATGCATCTTATTTGGGTTCTCGAGACTGATTCCCGAAGAGACACTTGAGAAGATGAAAAGGCCACTCTCTCCACACCATCATCACGTATATAAAAGGGACAGTCACTTAGGTTTCCTACACACTTCACCATGGACAACAACTTCTGGGAAGCTCTTCACCAGTTCGATTTAGAGCGCAAGGATTCACCAGCTTTCTTAGCAACTCCAATGTACTATAGCTCTTTGATGCAGAACAGGCGAAGTCTTCTAGTAAGGGCCTTGAATCCTGTGGAGCAAAGTGTCCAAGACATGATCGAGGATCTCCCCAAGGACTGGTGCCTTCATACCACAGTCAAAGGAAGGATGCTAGACAAAGAGTTGGCTCAATTTATCTTTGACAAGGAGGAAGATCTCAACGCCATCTACAGACTACAACCACTGCTGTATAAATGTTGGCTTTTGGCGGTGGAGAAATGGATTTTTAATCAGTCTCTCTGCCCACTAACCAGAGTGCACTTATGGATACAAATCAGATACCTCCCGATCCAATATGCTTCGGAGTCAGTTGTTAGATCTTTGGCTTCTCTAGTTGGCGAAGTGGTTGATGTTGATATGCATAATTCTTCAGTCACAAGGCCTTTTCTCATCCGGGTCAAAATCCTCTTCAATGCTGAAAATCGTCTTAAGTTCTACATAAGTGTCCTATGTGAGAATGGTGACAGGTTCCAGATCCAGTACTACTATGAGTGGGTAACCAGATTCTGCTTCAACTATCAACGGATCACATATAATACCAAACTCTGCTCTCACGTCAACACGCCATTGGACTATCACACATATCCAATTCCAACAATCCAGAGCAAGCTCCAACCTCAAACAGTGATGGATCAACAAGTGAATGGTCTACTTCTTCGGACTCTGCAACATCTCAACCACCCTCATCAACTGTAGGTATCAATGGCGGTTTTAATAACTCTGTTTTCTCTACGGGAGTCACATTTGAGGATGTGCTAAACAACCCGAACGACACAATTATGGCTGATGTAGAAACTCACCCTCTGGACATGGATCTCACTATCCTGGAAGGCAATGAAGCGCCAGAAGGAGGTTTGGCCCCTAAAGCTAACCAGGAAGCAAAGATAGCAAAGGAGGAGATCAAAGAAGTTAAACCATCCCAAGGATCATCTCCACCTCATAACTAGGAATGGTGGGCGAGTGTCTCTTTGGAGTGAACATGAATCACTCAAAATTTCAATTTCAAACAAGTATTTTCCCTTTCTGTTATGTTCAAGTCCGTCTTTTTCTCTTTTTTTGTTTTAAGTTATGTTTCTTAACTGATTTATTCCTTCTGGCTCTATCTTGGTTCTTTGTTTTTTACTGTTTTTTTCCCTTTTTGAAAAAGTAGAGGAGATCATCTCGCCTTGTTAGTTGTTAAAGGTAGAGGCCTTCAAACCTCTTTAGCTTATTAGAATAAAAAGTTAAAAAAAAAAAAAGACTTAAAATGTAGATCTGGGTTTGATCTAGCCGCCTCCAGTTGCCCACTTGTGATGGGAACAAGAGTACACAAGTGGTGTTGTTATATCGTCCTTTTGCTTATTTTGTTATTCGTTTGTCGCTTACCCAATATAACTCCAGCTTCATCAAACTTTCTTTTCCACTTGGTTTAGACTTTATATACTATCAATGCTAATGCAACATATTGTGTCTCTAGGTCTCCAATTTCTGTTTCACATGAGTTTAGCATGGCTTGTAATTGTATATTCTGCTTTGAAGATTTTAATTGCAATCTTCAAATATTGTCATTTTAAGGGAAGAAATGAATTTATTATACGAAAAATTGAAACGTAAAGTTATGTTTGATTCCCTCCCTCCACTCATCAGCCAACCAATGGTATACAAGATCTCTCGAAATGTTTTGTATTCATATTCTTTAGCAACTTTAACATGCCTTAACGTCTAGTGGGAGAGATGATTCGGGGCAAAATATGAATCTTTTAGTTATAAATTGGAATTTTATTGGAAACTAAATATTGATTGTTTGGCTAGATGAATATATAATTACTAGATGATTACATTTGTTGTTATTGTATTTGTTGTTATTTATATTTATTTATAATATTTATATGTGATATTAGTTTTTCTTGCATTTTATTGCATTTGTTGTTATTTATATTTATTTATAATATTTATATGTGATATTAGTTTTTTTTAATTTCATGGTTTGGTTTTTATATACAAACTTATTCATTTTATAAATATTTAATCAAATTAAAATCAATTTACAATGATAGCTCGTGGTGTACTCGGAATCTATTTTTTGATCTCTATTTACTATGATTTTGATGCATTACAATGTACATATATAATTTTTTTTACTTGTATTAAGTTTTTAAACTCATGTTCATTAAGTTCTTAGACACCTATTCATTTAGGTTTTTAGAACCGTGTTCATATAGGTTTTTGGACATGTGTTCATTTAAGGTTTTAAATCCGCGCTCATTTAGATTTCAAACTCATAATCATTTTACTTTTTAGACACGTGTTCATTTATATTTTGAGACATGTATTCATTTAGATTTATAAACCCGTTATCATGATATATTATTATTATTATTTTATGTATATTATAAATTAATTCCTAATAAAAAAAGTGTTTATGAATTTGAAATAATTTTTACTAATAAATAAATAATCTTAGAAAATTGTACTTATTATAAATTAATATAATAAGTTCATAAATCTATTCTTAATATATTAAGTACAAATAAAACCAATATATATTTTAAGTAATATCATGAGATAATGAAAATATAAAATAATAATAATAATATAAATATATGTTTTTACACATAACATAATATAGTTATATTCATAAATATATATTTTTTTAGTTATTTAGACCATGAACTTAATAATTCACTACTGGCAAAGCCATCCAAAATTATGATTGATAGACCCGTATTCATTTTGGTTTTTAGACACGTGTTCATTTTGATTTTGAGATATGTGTTCATTTAGATTTATAACATGTTATCATGAAATATTATGATTATTTTATGTTATTATAAACTATTTCCTAATAAAATAAAAACAAAAGATATATGTTTTATAATTTAAATATAAATTAGTTAATTCGAAACAAATGACGAAACGTTTTTACCATCAGATAAATAATTGTAGTTATTGTAAATTAATATAATAAGTTCAGAAATTTATTTTTAATATGTTAAGTACAAATAAGATTTATATATATTTTAAAATATGTGTTCAATTAGATTTATAAACCCGTTATTATGATATATTTTTATTATTTTATGTATATTATAAACTATTTCCTAATAAAATAAATACAAAATATTTTTTTTTGTAATTTAAAATATAAATGAAAGTTGTTATTAGTATTTTTTTGTTTATGCTTTTTGTTGACTATAGATTTGTATCACGTCAAACTTATATAGAGGATGGAAAGACATTTAAACCTAATTTTAAGCTATGGTGAATGTGATTTTAAAAAAGACTAAATACATTAGGAAAACTGTATACATATTTTGTCTAACAAATTAGCAATTTTAAATGTATATTTTTTTTGTCTAACAAATCGGCAATTTTAAAAATGTATACAATTTTTAGATGTATATTTCTTTAATGGTGAATTTTTTGTGTGTTTTTCCGTCTAACAATAACAAAAAAAATTGTTATCAAAAATAAATATTGTAAAAGTAGATGCTAATTTTAAAATAGATGATATTTTAAAAACAATTCAAGTTGGATTCTAATACTATAGCTAAAATTTAGTAACAATCAAAAATAAATATAAAGCTAATTTTAAAATAGTTGAAATTTTGTATTAGTTTAAATTCAAGTTGGATTCCAATACTATAACTCAAATTTAGTAAGAATACAACATTATTAAACAATAAATCAAATACATATGGTTGATATATTATAAGATATTTATCATAAATAAAACTTTGAAATGTATTTTGAATTTTTTGTATATAATAGTAATGAATACTATACACTAATTTAGGCTATGTTATACTATACACTAATTTCTGTAAATAATGATAATGGTAATAATAATATATCGGTAAAGTTATGGTATCAATCACGATTATAATAATGGTATCAATGATGATTCATATTTGTAAAGTATCAATTTTAAAAATTGATATAGAAAAAAATTGAGATACAAAAAAATGAATATAGCAAAGTATAAGAATTTTATTTTATCATCGTATCTTATATATAATTATAATAATAATAAGGTCATATAAATTTTTTTTATATGTTATACATAATGACTAAATATGAAATACAAAATTAGTAGTAAAATATTTAATTAATGTTAAGAAAAAACTAACCTGGATTTTAACTCAAATACTCCTTGAATACTTTCATCATTGATCCATGTTTGAGTACATTCAAATATATTAGAGATGCTTCTCATGTCTACAACAAATTTAAATATTGATCAATAAATTAACAGTTGTATAATACTTATCAAAAAAATTATAATAAACTAAAGTAATATATACCTTTAAAAATCTTAATTTTGCAAAAATGCATGACTATGATAACGCTTTGATTCACCAAATTTGTAGTATGTTCTTGAACATAGTCAGCATACTTCCCCATAAGACACATCTTAAGTTAAGATCACTATAAATTGTTAAAGAAAAAAATATTTTAGTCAATTTAAGAGAATATTAATTTATAAAACATAATGTATAACAATAATAAAAAGTAATCTTGAAAACCATAAAAAATTACTCTGAATTTCTGATATGTTCACCACCAGCTAAAAACAGAGAAATGGACAACTATTGCGTGTACATATTGAATTGTAACCATTGGGATACAACTTCAAAACCCTACAAAAGAAAAACGTTAATATGCTCTTATTAAGTACAATCTTATGTTCTAAACAAATTGTACATATGTATTTGTATCAGTAGTGTGCGTAATCATACCAATTCTTTCCTCCTATGAAAAAATGTTAGATACGTAAATATCCTCTCTAATCTCTCGAGAAATGTTCAAAAGTCAAAGAGAACTTGGGATCAAGAACTTTCACATCAAAAATATGATTTCCAATTCACCTGGTTATACATGTGAGATCAATCATTAATGATTATACATGAAATACATATAATAGGGAAAAAAAGAAGATTAAATATATATTCATGATATTAAGGAAGGTGCAACGTCTCTATGAGACTTGTGGCCACTACGTACCATATGTAATCACCATAAGAGAAACAACAGGATTTGTAGTTGCCATTAGATTTTAGAGTTGACTTTACAATAAAGATTATTATACTGAAAATCTCAAAGGTTATATTATGGAGTGATAGAGAAAAGCAATGCTAAACCTTAAGCTAATAGGGGTATTTATACAATTTTGAGTTAGGCTTTTTGTTTACAATACAATTAATTACAAAATTTAATATTGATTAGAATTTAATATCTTAATTATTTATAAGTTGCATATCGTAATCTATTTTAAAAGTAAATTTTACTTGGTAGAATATATTGTGATTTTCATTCTTGTTTAAAGAATAAATTACAATACTCAGTCGTAAAATTAGGAATTAGTATAAAATTGGAAGTTCAAATTTCAAACTAATCGATATTTAAATATTTTGAATTAAAAATAAATATGAATACTTTCAAGAATACAGCTTAGATTCATTGAAGTATAATAATTTTAAAATTTGAAATCATAATTTATTATTTATTATATAATCGATAGATTTGGATATTCATAAAATCGAATACATAGAATAGAAAATTTATATCGTAAAATTAGGAAATGATGGAAAACTGGAAGTTCAAATTTTAAATTAATAAAACTATAAATCAATATACATTATCAATAAAGTATACTAACAATATATGTTTATTTATTCAATGTTTAATATGAAGGTAATATAAGTACTCAATTGCTTGGGATGATATTTTTAATGTGCATATATACAGTAGAGTATTAAGGTTTTCGTAAACCATTGAATTCAAATTGTTTTAAATTTTTATAATTATGGAAATGTATAAAAATTTGAATTGTTTTAAAGTTATAAAAATAGAAATGCATAATTACAACAAATATAATTCGTATATGTATATTAGATTTAATATGTTATTTTATATATTCCTTCGTTATGTTACTAAAACCATATCTGCTAAAACAAAATTGTATTTTTATATGTGAATTTCGAATAAATTTACAGAATAAAAATATACATATATACACTCGAATTTATAAATAATAAGTGAATTTCGAATTATCTTGTTATTTTTTAGAGGATTTCGAAAACCTATATAAATAATATTGTAAATTCGAGTGTATGTATGTATATTTCTATCTTCATAAATGTAACAAACTTATATTTTTTTGGAACCCTATATAGACGTAACAAACTTTTGTTTTTGCCAACGATATAGACGTAATAAACTTATATATTCGAGTATATGTACATGTATAACATATAAACATAATGATATTTTGTCTAGTAACAAACTCAATAAGTCCAAAACTAAAAATCTAACACATAACTAAATGTTGTGTTTTCAAAAAGTTACATTTTTATTATATATAGGATTATCTTAGTATCTCCTTTTTTCAAAAAATGACCAAATTTTCTAGGCAGATTTTTTTTACGGTTGCAAGTATTTTTAAATCTTGAAAAGAACAAATATTTTTTTTTGTGAAACTTTTGATAAAAAAATATAAATGTATAGAAAAGATTGATAGAAACATATTTACTTGTTTATCAAGCAAAACTAATGATCTTGACTTTGATTTTTCATTGTGTGGTTTAAGAACTGAGATATAATGTAGAACCATTATTTTGAGCATCAAAAAGTAGTATTCGTTTTTTTTTTTGCTTTTTTCGATTATAATTTTGTATCACATCAACTTTATATAGAGGTTGAGAGACATTTAAACCTAATAGTAACCTAGAGTGTATGTGGTTTAAAAAAATACTAAATACATTATAAAAAATTCAAAAATGTTATGAAATTTTTTATCAAAAAGGAATATATTAAAAGAATGATAATTTTAAACACAAACTTGTTATCTAAAAGGAATATACTAAAATCATAATAATTTTTCTAAATTGTAACTTTTTGTCAAAAAATCAAAAATGTTTTCGAAATAATCATTAAAAAAAAAACATTTTAGTCAAAAAAAAAAAAAACGTAACAACTTTTTTATTCAAAACCTATATATGTTTATGTTATAAATTATATATATATATATAAATTATTAATATAAATATAACAATATTTTATATGGTAACAAATTCAATAAGTACAAAACTAAAAAAGTTTAACACATAAATTAAGGTCATATTACCTTTTTATTATATAGAGGATGATTTATGTTTCATAAAAAAATTATAAGTCAGACTACTCGTCGATGATATCTCCCTAAATGTTATATTGACTTCGGCCCCAATATCTCGTTTAACCAAAAACAAAACATTAGCATGTCTTGTAAAGTTGGTATTCTACATTTTTGAGATGTGTCATCATCTGGTCATGACTAGTGTATTTATAATGTTTTTCCTTGGCGTCCGAAGATTTAAGGTAACTATGTTTATCAGTTTTTATCCAATTTTTTATCTCATCCAATATTTTCTATATAAGAACCTGGCTAAAGATTGCAGATTCTTAACTAATGGGGTGGGTTACTAATGATTTGAGTCAAAAATTAGATCAAGACCAATAATGATGGTTTAATAAATTATCTTGATTTATTAAACAAAAACTAACATTTCAATTCGATGTGTTGAATTATATTGGTTTCAGTAGATATGATGTATTGTGAAAAACATTATTGGTTTAGGGTGTACATCAAAAATGTTAGAAGTACAGGATGATCCCAGTTTAATGCATATAGTACAAAGTACTATATAACAGTCAGCCCAAAAAATTATATTATTTAACAAAAAATAAAAACGTATAAACACCAAAGGATTGTTCTACAGTTTATTTTTCTACAACCAAACAAAATTCTCATTGTGATCTTGGACATAATTTGCTACTGAATGAATTCAAAGGAGCTAAGCAAAAACACCATAGGCCACTCTCCCTATTAGGTACCTGGGATTACCTCTATCTTCCAATAAACCATCCCTGCTGGACTGTGAACCCTTGCTACGTAAGATTAAGTCAAGAGTCGGATCTTGATCTTCAAGATTCCTTTCTCTAGCTGGTCGAATTCAACTCTTGAACTCAGTTATATCAGGTATCATAAATTTTTGGGCTGCTGCATTTATCCTGCTAAAGAAGTGTGTTCGTGTTATCAATTCTATTTGCAGTGCTTTTCTATGGAAAGGTAATTTAGAGGGAAGACACACAGCTAAAGTTGCATGGGAAACAGTCACTAAAACTAAAACTGAAGGAGGGCTAGGAATTAAGAACCTGGAATCGTTGAATCTTTTGGGTACTCCTCTTCAACAGAGAATCAGTTTGGTCTGCCTGGATCCATCAGAATGTCATCAAAGACAAAATCATATGGGACCTGAAAATACCACAACAAGTTTTTTGAAACCTCAAGAAAATACTTAAACTCAGGGCTACAGCTTTGCAATGGGTAAAAAAGGAAACAGGAAATGGACAGCAAACAGGCTTTTGGAGAGAACCATGGACTAACCTGGGGGTATTAATTGATTTTATTGGTGGGAGAGCCCCTAGGCTTACAGGCATTCCCTTTGAAGCAACAGTTGCATCTCGTTGGGTCAATGGCAATTGGATACTACCACCAGCTCAATCAGACAAAATCCAAAAACTCTTCACTATGCTTACTACTATCTCTTTTTAAGATACAGGAGATACACTGGCCTGGAAAGTCAATGGCAAAATAGCAAAAAACTTTAAAGCAGGAATCATCTATGACCAAATAAGAGACCCTTCCCCAAGAGTTCCGTGGAGTAAAGTAATTTGGATGAGTACACGAATTCCCAAGCATGCGACGCTTACCTGGCTTTTCACACTAAACCGATGCCCAACCAGGGATAGATTATTAGCTTGGGGCCTTCCTACAGACCCTCTCTGCCTACTTTGCAATCAGTCTCCAGAAGATGGAAACCTACTCTTTGCTTGTCCGTTTTCCTCTTTGTTGTGGAGACTTCTATCTGACAAATTTCCTTTGCCTCGCCGAACTTCAGATTGGGAAGAGACACTACAAGACTTAATCAATTTCACAGGCAATCAAGAAACCAGGTGCCTCATTACTCTACTCTCGCAAGCGACTATTTATGAGACTTGGAAGGAACGAAATGAACGATTGCATCGGAGCTCCCACAGGCCAGTTGAGTCTCTTTGTAAGGTGATTAGATCGATTGTTAAAAATCGAATTTTTTCCATCAGATCTTCCATCAGATAATATAATCAGTCGCTACTCAGTCGCTAACGTTAGCGACTAATCCTCCATTCAGTCGCTAATCAGTCGCAAAAAAAGATTGAAAATAAAATGCAAGCCGGGA
>OVAX01002770.1:0-26029 GCA_900406405.1 Lepidium africanum | reverse complement strand
CAGCTGTGTTGTAAATGCGTTGCTAAAAAACGTCCCAAATCTTGCATTTTGTTGTAGTGGGCGCTTGATTTTGTAATCCCATAAACAAACGGTGTACACCATATCCATTTTAATATCTGCAGGTTCTTCATGATAATTAGAAGATGTATCACCACATGCACACTTGTCTTTGATATATGATATCATCAAATTAAAGAAGACAATTGGACTGAGTGTATCAAGATAAGAGTTGACTCTTTCATAAACTATATCAAGATTATTAGTCTCTATCAAAGTAGTCATGTAAAAAGAAGAAAGTATATCATAACATCTTATTTTAGATGTTCCCTCAAGGCATAATAAGGTAACACCATAAAGAAATTTGGCATCAATAATACCAATTTCTGAAGCTTCCTCTAATAATTTCAGTCCCTTTTCTTGTTCATCATAATGGTAGAAATATAGTATGCTAGACCTATAAATAGCGTCAGCATTACCAAAATCGCATAGCCTCTAATACCCCTTAGCTTGTACAGAAGGTAATTGTTTTCTGGGATAGAATTCAAGCTCTTGTAAGGATAGTTTGGAAAACACTTCACGTTGATCACATAGTTTTCTTAATTGCATCTAAGAAGACCTTAGACTTAATCATCCCGACAAAGAAGCAGAAGCTAGAAACAAAGCAATCAATGCTGATAGTTCTTCGGGTAAGAAAGTTAAAGAGTAAAACATAGCGATAGGTATTTTGAGAGAATGTGAATGTGAGCAATGGAAATTAAAGTATGGAATTTTGATTGAATGATTTTCGTAAGTGGGTATATGCGTGTATATATAGTAGACCTATTACCTCTTTACAAAGTAAATTTTTATATATTGCCATTAATTACAATTTGACAGAATGGAAAGTTTTAAAGACTATGCAGAAATTATAATAACACATTTAATTCTGATTAAACCACGGTATTGAACTTGACATAAGATAAGGGAAAATTAAAGTTGATATCCATTAGTATTCGTCCATTAAATATTTGTAAATAAGTTTACCATATATAGAAAAAATTAGATATATAGACCGTAATCAAATTTAATATGATCTTTTGTTACTCGTAATTGTATAACTAATTGTTTATTATTTCAAATATAATCATTAAAGTAGTCAAATATCTTATATTAAATGTAGAATCAATTATAATCCAAACAATTAAGTCGAGAAAATGAGGATGATATACCGGAAATACCCTTACAAAAATCATAGAATCTAATGGCATTTTAAGTAATATTAAAAATGTTTCAAGGGCATTTCTAATTATTGCTATCCTTTTATTATATAGAAGATAAGTGATGTTTTAGCAAAAAAAAGTTGTTTTAATTTAACTAATGTTTTAAAATTTCTATACAAAATTTCTTGTGCTTTTAGTGTTTTTGACTTTTTGAATTCTGCAGATTGATTTATGATTCGTTAGATTATTTTGAAATTTGTGATAAAACATATTTTATTTACATCAAATAAAAAATTTAATGATTTCTTAATCTGTGTGAAAAAGTCTAACACATCAAATAAAATGAAATGGAACGAATATATGTTTTCTGTATTAATGGTTACTAGATGTAAAAAATTTGAGTAAAAGGTATGTTCGTGGTGATTGTATTATTCTCTCTTATTCTCTGAAATCTTAGTCTCTCTTATTCTCTATTCTCCTTAAGATTTCTCCTCCTCTAATCTCCGTTCTATTTTCGGTTTCTGTTTTTTGATTCTATGTACAACTCCAAAATCTCTATTATCAATCTCCATAAGTTCATATCCGCTTCTCTTTTTTCTGAATCCAACCTCACCAAGCATGGACAACTCTAAGAATTTGTTGATTCTTGTGGTATTGAAAGGTCTGAATTATCTGCAAGAATGATTTTATGCAGTAAAGGGATGTGGAAACACATTGTCTTAACAAATCCTGAAGAAGACTCAAGTGATAGTGATGTTGAACAAGGGTTGGTGTTAGCGAAAGACAGCAAGTGGTTTCAAGAAGACCAAAATGTGTTAGCTATTCTCATAAGCTCCCTTGATTCTCACCTTATTGAGTCCTACTTCTTTTGTGATACAGCTAAACATCTATGGGATATTCTCAATAAAGTCTTTGGAAATGTCGCTAATCTATCTCGAGTGTATGAAGTGAAGAAGGCCATTACGTCCTTGAACCAAGAAGACATGGAGTTCTTTGCTTACTTTGGACGGCTTAGCTCCTTGTGGGCCGAATTAGAGATGCTAAGGCCGGGAACAAGTGCTCTGCTGGTTATAAAGAAAAGACAAGAGCAAGACAAAGTGTTCAATCCTTGTGATCTTCATCAACACTTTCTGGCCTCAATCCATCCTTCAATGACCTAACCAAAAATTTTCAGAGGCAAGACAAACTTCCTAGTGTTGATGAAGTGTGTGTACAAGTGCTAAAGGAGCAAGGTTCACATGGTTTGGTTGGTGGTAAAGGTGTTCTAGTCTCAGCAAACCAAGTGGAACATATCTCAGCCAACCGCGCCTCACTCAAGTATGGTGAAAGGAAGTATTTGGTTTGTAAATATTGCAAGAAGAAGAGTCACACTGAGGACAAGTGCTGGATCCTTCATCCTCATCTCAATCTCTGTTTAATTGAAATGAAAGTGAACTTGAAATATGCAGGGAGGAGATTTGGTGTGGGAGAAGGTGAAGCAGATATGGTCAGAGTAATCAGAAGTAAAGAATGATTATAGTTCTTGGATTCTCTACATTGGGTCACGTCATTTTTAGAGGCAACCGATGGATTTTCCTCTTTTTCATCGTCATCTTCATTGTTTTCTTTGTAAGCTTCGTGTATCACCTCCAATGGTGCTCTTAAGTTCCATTTGACAAAATCAAAAATCTAATCAGACTTCAGATCGATTTAGGGAGATTCGATTTGGGTTAACCGATAATCAATTTTTTATCGTCTAATATATCATTTAACGGGTAAGATACATAACTTAGCAGATATTTTGTATGTTACTCAGGTAATATACCCGTTAATAGGTAAAACACATAGGTTAGCGGATAATAAATTATTTAACGAATAATATAGATATATTTTAGCAAATAGTAAACGTAGTAACATGTATTACTTTTAAGTTAGCATATAATAAATATGTTACCCATGTAATAAATAAATTAACGGGTAATATGTTTATAAGTTAGCGGATAATATATATGTTACCTCGATAATACATATGTTACGGTGGTACAATATAGTTTGCCAGCTAATAACTATATTACCATGTCATAAATTTTACGTTTGCGGATAGTAAATATGTTACCTATGTAAGAAATATGTAGCGAGTATTAGATTTTAGGTTAGCAGTTCATAAAAAGGCTACCCGGAAATAAAAAAAACTACCAGGTAACGAATGAGACCATATCATTAAATGCCATATTGAATGCTCTGTCTTCTCTCTCCTCCATCACATTTCGATGTCTTTACTTAACAGAAGGGCATTCTTGTCTTTTTTTGCGTATGGACCATTGTTAGATGTTTAATATTGAGATTGTTGTTATTTCCTTAATTATACATAATCAAATGAATTTCTACTTAAATCACTATTATTATTTATTTTTCTTTTTTTTACACTGAAACTGAAATTTATTTGGATTAGAATTACAGCATTAAGAGACCAACAATGAACCTTAAAGAGAACAACATAAGCAATCGATCCTACAAACATAAAGAGGATGATTTGTATGCAATCCAATTGATAAAACCAAAACCTACGGATCAAGACCTGGATATCACCTAAAGAGTTCCCAAACGACATTTCGACAAAGGGATTCCTACCAAAGACGATGACTTGACACACCAAGACTGACTTCCTCTCGGAAAATATGAGTCTTACCAAAGATAAGGTCAAAGCCGATAAAGACCTCCTAAGCTAGGAAACAAGACCAAACTCCAAATCAAAGGACTACATACATCAACACTCAATCCCAAACATTCATATAACAGTAAAAGCCGAAAACATTGGGAAATGGAATCCCATAACCTAAGCTCCATCATACCCTAACCAAGTTTACTAGAAAAGGATAGACTAGACTACATCAAAATCAGCTAAGCGAGAGAACACGAGGCAAGGGAGAACCAAACAGGAGAGCACTTCCTTACTGGAGAAGAGATGACCGGCAAGGATAACCACAAGATCCACTAGGAAAAACCTACCACAAAGGACGCCGACAGAAGGACTCCAAAAGCCAAACTAGATCTAGGACTCAAAACGAACTCCCCACCAGAAGAGAACTTGCAGATCCATGATCTCCGGCGACTAGGGTAAGAGATCTGACGTCTCTGTCCTCCAACAGACGAAAACCATCGCCGTTGGGCAAGCTCAAAGACGGTCAAAACGACAACCTCGCATCAACTCGGCCACCAAACACTTAAAACGGAAAACAAGAAGCACCATAGGAGGTGGGACAAAAGAGACACTACCACCGGTGCTGTGTAAGCCACCGACGGCCAAGATTCAAATGGATGACCTAAGTTTCAGTTGGGCTATGGCGAAAAAAACGCGGTATTATTATTATTATTATTATTATTATTATTATTATTATTATTATTATTATTATTATTATTATTTATTTATTGATTTATTTATTTATTATTATTTTTTTCTAATGATTCTTGTTACATGCATTGATCCAAACCCAGAGTGACAATAAATGTCTGCTTTTGCCACCATTGCTAAATAGAATACACACAAAAGAAGCAAACAAAGCAGAGTAAATTGTTCTCTGGAACGAGAGATGAATCAAGAAAAGCAAGTTACGCTTTTAGGGTCATGGGGAAGTCCTTTTAGCAAAAGAGTAGAGATGGTCCTTAAACTTAAGGGCATATCTTACGAGTACATTGAAGAAGATGCGTATCGTAACAAAAGCCCTATGCTTCTCAAGTACAATCCTATCCACAAGAAAATCCCTGTCCTCGTCCATGGTGGTAGATCAATTGCTGAATCTCTGGTCATTCTCGAATACATTGAAGATACTTGGAAGACAAGTCACCCATTAATCTTGCCTCAACATCCTTATGAACGTGCCATGGCTCGCTTTTGGGCTAAGTATGTGGATGAAAAGGTACTTTTTTGTTGACACAATAGCTAGGTTTGATATTTATATAAAGAAATCATTGACTCTTGAATATCGAAATTCTCTCATATAACCAAACACTACAGTACCCTGGTAGTAGAAATAATTTGGGGCAACACATAAACTCATCGATTTTGATTTTGAGTTCGATTTTCGTTGGAATCTAAGTAATTTTTGTCTCGCAAAACGAAAATAAGGTCATATTTAGCATCTCATTAAAATTGGTGGGCTTTGGTCCGGGTACTTCCCGGTCATATCGATATATAACTTATATTTGTCTTTGGGGTTTAGGTAGTGAAAGTAACTTGGAAGGCTTGTCTGGGACTGGAGAGTGAAAGACAAAAGGATGTGAAAGAAGCTTATGAGTGTTTGAAACATCTAGAGAATGAGCTTGGAGATAAACCCTTCTTCGGAGGAGACACAATCGGATTTGTGGATATAGCAGCTAATTTCATAGGATATTGGCTAGGGATTGTCCAAGAAGCTTCAGGCGTGACGATCATGACCACAGACAAATTTCCAAAACTTCAACGTTGGTCGGAAAATTTCGTCGGAAATAGTGTTGTCAAAGAACTCTTGCCGTCTAAACAGAACCTCATTGCTCTTTTCAAGGCCCAGTATGGAAGTGGAGTTACATCTAAGTAAACGTAATACTCCTAAGTCTTATTAAGACTCTCTTAATTTATTGTTTAATAATCGAAATTGTGCCTGAGGACTTGATTATGCTTGCTATATGTGTACGGGACATGTCTACATAATACATAAATAAGTTGTCCTTATTTGTCTTCTTTATTTTGTTCGTGTCTTATTTACTAATAATGGTTACTAGATGTATGAATTTGAGATAAATTAATAAATTGTCGTGGACCGTGGTGATTGTATCATAGTTTTTTAGCTGAATTGTTATAATGCTAATGTTCTAGCTAGAATATTAAGAACCAAGGGCTGCTGTGTTATTAAAATGTTATGCTTACTTTTGCCCGTTTTCAGTGCTACCACTCAATCAAACATTTGACAGTTTAAATCATTTTTTTAAATACTTTTCATCCAAATTACTAATGGGTTTATATTTATATATGTAGTGGACATATAATATGATAAATGAGCCATTAATGTATATAACACAGTAACACCATTTCATCTAGAATTTTCGATATATTCTTGTAATAGTTAAAAGACTGGATCTACAATATGACGAATGTAATAAATATACGTGTACAGTTTATGGCCATGGCAAATCAGAATTTGGTTTTTAGTTTTTAGTTTTCGGTTTTTAGTTTTTGGTTTTTACCTTTTTATTTTTATTTTTGGTTTTTGGTTTTTGCAGTGAATTTTAGTTTTTTAAAAACATGAATAGTGAATTATGTAGTTTTTGGTTTTTACCTTTATTTTATTAAAATCTTTCTTCAAAATATTTTTTATGATTGATTTGTTCTAAATTTATTTAACAAGTTATATAAATTTAATTATTAAATAATAAAACTTACATTATGTTCTGAATTTTACAATTTAAAAAATTTTGTTTAAAAAATCTCATAAATTTTACAAAATTTCAGAAAATTTTTAAGAACTGTAAACTTAATTTTTACAAAATTTAGATACTATATTAGAATTACAAAATTTAATTTATGAATGGCTAATTTTTGGTTTTTAGAAAAAACTAAAACAAAAAACTGTGCATAAACTGCAACCAATCAGGGCCTATGTTTTTTCTTCTGTCAAATTATATATCACTTCAAAGTTATTGGTTTTTCATTTTGTTCAACCACTTAAAAGTTATTGTTAACAGTAAATCGCCAGTTACCAAGAGGGAAGCTGACTGTGATGTCAATTACTTTGACCAAAGTGATAGTTATCTTTTAATGATTTTGTAATATATGTTATTAATGTTAATAATTTGTTTTCGAGAATCCTTATACAAAATCCATGTAGTTTGCATTTGTTTAACACAAGAGGTATATGTTCCTTGCTAAGATTAAGTTTCAATACACATGTTAATAAGGACAATGATTATACAGTAATAAAGGACAATGATTGATAAGAATTTTAAAATTGATGGTTGCTTACAACAATAATTAAATTATCAGAACACGAGACTATAGTGATATGTAAAGTTACTAGACAAAATTGAAGTTCATGAGATAATTGGTAAAATCGCTAATTTAATCAATAAACCGGCCCTAGCTATGCAGGTGTAAGCTTGGTCCTGAATCCTCGACAAGATCGGATCCATCAATTGTAGTGGTAAATTATTGCGTCTTGTTTTTTATAAAAAAAATATAAAATTAGTAGCGTGGATCACGTGGTATATTGAAATAATATTCTTATTTTTTTTCATCTTAAAATTTGGAGGAATACAACGTTTCAATAGAAGAGCCAGTGGAAAACGAGATTTTTCCAGAGACTAAACCTAAACAAGGAAGCTAAATTAAAAACTCTAAAAGGAATAAGCTAGAATATTTAAAAGATAAAAGACTCTAAAACCCGCATCCCCAGACTGGATGAACGAAACCATCAGGGACAAAACAAAGTCTAAAGTGATGGCGGAGCCTCCTATGCCGACTAAGAGTTGTCGGTAATTTAAGTTAATCAAAAGGTTAGTTATTTAAATAAATCAATTTCCAACGGTTATTATCTTTAACGTACGGTTGCAAACGCACGATCAATTATTGCGACTATTGGGGCTTTATAAAACTCTGCTTTTCATCATCAAAAACAGAGAGAGTCCGACAAGTGAGAAGAATAGATCATAAAGAGATCAAAATTCATTCTGAATTTGAGAAACCAACACATAAACAAAACACAAAACCTTTAATTGTTTTTGTTTGATCTTAGCCTATAACAAGAGAAGACTTTGATTGTCATATCCTAAGAAGAGATTTTGTGTAACCCGAGGCTTGAGAATAAAGGTCGAAATACTCTTTAAGGTAAGTGCTATCAAGCACGATTCAATCATTATCCAAGTTCACCGACCGATATGTTCATTACGTTCATCAATTTCTCAAACAATCTTAAAAAGTATTTGCTAGTGAACAATGGCTAATGTCTTTGTCCGGGAGATGACATCAAAGATTGGGAAATTAGATAAGTTCGAAGGAGTCGATTTTCGAAGATGGTAAAAGAAGATGTATTTTCTTCTCGTAACACTCAATGTGGTGTATGTTCTAAGCATGCCAATGCCTACTGTGTCGGAAAATCCCGAAGACAATCCGTGGATGAGACAATGAAACTACTCAAATGGGAGAACGATGACTACATATGTCGTGGTCATATTCTAAATGGTATGTCAGATCCCCTCTTTAATATTTATCAAAATGCTGTGTCTGCAAAAGAGTTGTGGGATGCGTTGGAATCAAAGTACATGGACGAGGATGCTTCTAGTAAGAAGTTCTTTGTGAGTGATTTTAATAATTACAAGATGAATGACTCTAGACCAGTCATGGAGTAGTACAATGAATTACTTCGCATCATAGGGCAATTTACCCAACACAACATGAATATGGATGAATCCATCTCAGTGTCGAGTATTATCGATAAATTGCCACCATCATGGAAGGATTTCAAACACATGTTGAAACACAAGGAAGAAGAGTTATCTCTTGTACAACTTGGCAGCCATTTGCGCATAGAAGAATCTCTAAGGGCACAAGAGGGAGAAAAATCTAAAGATAAAAGAGGCTGGACCTTCTTCTATTAATATGGAGGAAGGTGGGAGTTCTAAGATGAAGAATAAGGGAAAGAAACATCCTTTTAATAACAACACTAACCATGGATCTAACAAAAGCTTAAGATGGTTTGTTGGATTTGTAACAAGTCGGGTCACTTCAAACGAGACTGTCGGGCAGCAAAGGATAAGAATCGAACACAACATAATCGTTAAGGGAAAAGATCTAAGGATCAAGGCCCACCATCTTAACAAGGTCAGATTTCAGTTTCTGATTCGAATCTGAAAGTGTATTACATATCAAAAATTTTTAAGGCATTTTATATGCAGGATGATGAGGTGACATGGTAGATTGATTCAGGTGCAACAACACATATTTGCAAGGATCGTGGCTGGTTCAAGACGTACCAACCAGTTCAAGATGGATCCGTACTTTATATGGGCAACGAGTCAACCGCTCTTATCATAGGTCATGGAAAAGTGGTGTTAGAATTAAGTTCCGGGAAAACTCTTGATCTTAATGATGTAATTTATGTACCCGGAATTGAAAAAAACTTAGTCTCCCTTAGTGTTTTAAATAAGTGTGGATTTAAACAAGTGTATGAGTTAGATAAGTATGTCTTATCGAAGTGTGGTGTTTTTTTTGGATTTGGATATTTCTGTAATGGCATGTTTATACTTAATATTAATAAAGTTGTAAGTTCTGTTTATATGGCATGTTTTAGCAAAAATAATACTTCTCTATGGCATGCAAGATTAGGTCATGTGCATTATAAACATATAATTGCTATGTTTAAAAAAGGATTAATTCCTGATTTTGATGTGAATATAGAGAAGTGTAGCACTTGCTTGTTAAATAAGATAACTAGACAACCATTTAAAAGCATAGAAAGAAATTTAAAGGTGCTTGAACTTGTACATAGCGATTTATGTGATTTGCATGCTACACCATCTTTAGGAAACAAGAAATAATTTATTACATTCATAGACGATTACTCTTTTTTCTGCTATGTATATTTGTTGCATGCTAAAGATGAGGCCCTAGATAAATTTAAGGCTTATAAAACCAAAGTTGAGTTGCAACATAATGACTTGGTTTAAAAGTTATGCACCGATAGAGGTGAAGAGTATTATGATCCAGCATATTTTCAGTCCATAGGTATTATACATGAGACTACGGCTCTGTATACACCACAAAAAAATGGTGGATCCAAGAGGAAAAATCGAGTTCTAAAGGAAATGGTTAATTCCATGTTGTCCTATTCGGGATTAAGTGACGGATTATGGGGTGAAGCCATGTTGACAGCTTGTTATTTATTAAATAGGGTTCCTAACAAAAGGAATAAAACTACCCCATATGAACTTTGGTACAAAAAGAAACCAAATTTGAACTACATTCGAGTTTGGGGCTGTAGAATGGTAGTTAGACTACCCCAACCAAAGATTAGAACTTTGGGAGAAAGAGGTATAGATTACATTTTTATTGGATATGCTGAGAATTCCAAGGCTTATAGGTTTTATACCATAGAACTTAATGATTTTGTATCGGTTCACACTGTAATTGAATCAAGAGATGCAATATTTGATAAAAATCATTTCTCATCTATACCATGGCCAAAGAATTTGATTCCTAGTGCAAGTGGAATTAAGGATGTAGATGATCCAATCGAACCATCAAACGTGTCACCTAAGCTACGTAAAAGTAAATGAGGAAAAGTTGAAAAATCATTTGCTCTTAATTTTCAAATTTAGTTAATTGAAAGATCAAGAGATGTGATTGGTTTCCAATACTCATATTGTTATCATATTAATGATGATCCTAGAACTTTTAGTGAAGCTACGACGTCTAATGACGTTGATTTTTGGAAAGTAGTTGTAAAAGATGAAATGGATTCCATCATGGGAAATAATACTTGGTTCTTAACAGAACTCCTACTCGGTTGTAAGCCTCTGGGCTGCAAATGGATCTTCAAAAAGAAGATGAAAGTCAATGGAACTATCGATAAGTTTAAAGCTTGTTTGGTTATCCAAGGTTTTAAACAAAAGGAAGGTATTGATTACTTCAATACATATGCTCTGGTTGTTAGGATCTCCTCAATAAGGTTTTTGATCGGTCTAGCATCCAGTCATAACCTTGTGATCCATCAAATGGATGTCAATACAGCATTTTTGAATGGTGTTTTGGAAGAAAGAGGTATATATGAAACAACCTGAAGGATTTGTTATGCCTGGTAATGAGCAAAACGTGTGTAAATTAGTTAAGTCATTGTATGAGGCTGTTTTGTCAAACAGATTTATATTAAATCAGGCAGACAAGTGTTTATATAGAAAATTTGATGAGTCTGGTTATGGAGTGATCATTTGCTTATATGTTGATGACATGTTGATCTTTGGCACCAGCCTTAGACAAGTAGAACTTACAAAAGAGTTTTTGTCATCAAACTTTGCCATGAAAAATATATGGGGGAGGCAGATGTGATTCTTGGAATCATAATTAAGCATGAGAACAAAGAAATATCTTTAACATAATCTCATTATATTGAAAAGGTACTAAAAAGTTCAACTATAAGAATTGTTCTCCTGTGAGCACTCCTATGGATGCGAGTGTAAAGCTTATGCCTAATAAAGAAAAAGCAGTATCACAACTTGAGTATGCACAATTGATTGGCTGCTTGATGTATGCTATGATGAGCACTAGGCCAGACATAGTTTATGTAGTAGGAAGGTTGAGTAGATACACAAGTATTTAAAAGGAACTATAAAATCTTCAGATGAATGCTCAAGTATTTAAAAGGAACTATAAATTATGGTTTGACCTATGTTGGATTTTCTTCGATCTTAGAAGGATATTCTGATGCAAGTTGGATCACCAACTTAGAAGATCATTCTTCTACAAGTGGTTGGGTTTTCTTAGTTGGTGGAGGTGTCATTTCATGGGCATCTAAGAAACAAACTTGTATTACATCTTCTACAATGAAATCAGAATTTGTAGCATTAGCTGCGGCGGGGAAAGAGGCAGAGTGGCTAAGAAACTTAGTCTTTGAGATTCCATTGTGGCCAAAACCAGTATCACCTATTTTTATTCGATGCGATAGTTAAACTATTTTGGCTAAGGCTTATAGCCAAGTGTATAATGGTAAGTCGAGACACATGGGAGTTTGACACAGTACGGTACGTGAGTTGATCACTCATGGGGTGATTACCTTAGATTTTGTTTGGTCTCAACAAAATCTAGCTGATCATTTAACAAAAGAACTAGCTAGGGACTTACTGATAAAGTCGGCAAAAGGGATGGGATTAAAGTCCATTTGAAATCTTTAATGGTGGGATACCCAATTCCCTTCTAATACGATGTTAGAAAAATTGCTTAGACCTGCAACAAAATGATAGGTTGAAGTTTTCTTCTTAATAGATTCTTTGAAAAATTGCATTTGCAGGTGCAAGACTAAAAAAAGCTACCTATATGAGTGTTAAATGTAGCTACTTCAAGAAGCTTGGACTTAGCTTTATATATGCTCATGAAAGGATAAGGACACATGGCTAATAATAGTGTCAAGGAAAACATTTAGAGTAGTGTAGAAATTCGTGTGTATGTTATCTTCATGTATCCAAATGAGTTGAAAGGATTCAATCCACTGGACATCCTGATTCTCGAATATTTGAAATGTGTAACATTACAAAGATAAAAATTCAATCGTCACAATATTTTTATTTATGCATGAGCTTGGTTTGTGTTAGTTGATTTTGAATCAAAGATTGAACTTAAATGGGGTAGGAATGTCGGTGATTTAAGTTAATCAAAAGGTTGGTTATTTAAATAAATCAATTGCCAACAATTATTATCTTTAACGTAGGGTTGCAAACGTACGATCAATAGTTGCAACTATTGGGAATTTATAAAAACTCTGCTTTTCATCATCAGAAAGAGAGAGAGTCCGAAAAGTGAGAAGAAGAGATCATAAAAAGATCAAAATTCATTCTGAATTTGAGAAACAAACACATAAACAAAACACAAAACCTCTAATTGTTTCTTTTTGGATCTTAACCTAGAACAAGAGAAGACTTTGATTGTCGTATCCTAGAAGAGATTTCGTGTAACCCAAGGCTTGAGAATAAGGGTCGAAATACTCTTTAAGGAAAGTGCTATCAAGCACGATTCAATCATTATCCAAGTTCACCGAACCATACGTTCATTACGTTCATCAATTTCTCCAACAAAAGTACCTTGCAGATGAAGGAGCTGCTAACCCAATAAGAACGATCCAAAACCAGAGCTGCAAAAAGCCACAAAAAGAAGCTTAACGAGGTGAGACCGAGACGAACTAATAGCAGAATTGGATAGGGACTGGATACACTTCTTCTGGAATTGGCGAAGCTGGATCATAATCGACCAAATGACACCACAATAGAGCTGATAAAAGACCAGACCTCAATCATATTTTTAAAGTACAAACAAGGAGCGAACCAACCCTCTAAACGGAGAAACATGACTCAAATGAGCACAACCACCGATCAAACCCAAAGAAGGAAATTACGAACAACCAAGGGAGCAAGAAAAAGAGCTTAAACCAAAAGTATCTAGCTCAGAACCAATTAAAACTAAACTAACTAATTTACCCAAATAAACCAACCACCTAGCAAGAGAAGCTACTGTCAGAACAAGGGAGAGGGAATTGACCAAACCTAAGGAAAGTCAAGGCTTTTCCGGTGACTCCATCACTGCCGGCGTTGCTAACAGGAGATGAGAAGTAGATCTCAAGCCAAGATCAAAGAAACTCATCGGAAACTTCTCCACTTGAGAATTGTTGTCGTTGCTTCAAAATACTCTGGTGGAAGGACAAAGGACCGCAAATAAAACCAAGGAACAATCTAAGAGGCCAAAGGAGAAGGCAAACAGAACCAGAACAAATCAATGACAGGAGGGGACTGCGAATCTATCGGGGAGCGAAATCTGGATAGATCCGGTGCCACAATCGACAGAGGAGACTCAGCTCACCATAGCCAAAGCAGGAAAACCCCACATGAAACCATAGCAAGACTCCACCATCTTCTTTGTTTCATATCTGGAAAACTTCTCTTTAAAACCAGCCCAAAACTAAGCAGAAAAGACTGAGAGAGGAAGTGGAGCAAGCAAGTCATGATGGAGTTAAAGAAACCTCCGGCTTCCGCCCCCTGAGAATCCAATGTCGGAGAAAGCTATGGTTTATTTGGTTTCGTCGAGAGGCTCCAGAGAGGTTTCGGAACATCTGTTTTTGGCTTTCCCACCAAAGAGACCACCAAATAAAATTGAACTCAACGATTATTGGACCAACGAAATGAATTGCAAACATTATGACAAAATTAATCGGAGCGATTAAGCATTCACTTTAAAAAATATTTTCCGTTACGTGTAGTTGATGTATTTTCAGTTCAATTATAAAATTCAAATTCATATTAAAATTATGGATTCTAATATAAAAGATAATACTGTGATAGATTAGTTTTGATTAACTGTATTAGAATCAAATGTATTGATAACATTCCTCCCGTACCAAATTATATGTATATTAATCTTCTTTATACAAAATAAAGTATATATGTATGGTAATTAATTAAATATACATATAAACACACACATATATATATATATATATTTGTAAAGTAACATGACAGTTACTAATGAAAGTGTACGTGTGTGATATCTATATAGACACAAAGCAAAATGTTTGTTTTGTGCCGATTCCTTTGATCACAAATAAGGAGACGTACCGTTACACACATTTACGTACATTAGAGATAAGTAGAGAAGAATCTTTAAGAGACCTTTTGTCTATCAAAAGGATCGATAAAAGTTTAAGGCTAAGGAAGAAGAAAATCAATAAGAAGATTTGAATCACAACATTCATTAAGCAATGGATCAAAGTTATTCTTTTTTCTTTACTAAAAAAGTATTTGTTTGTTGAATTAACACAAATCTATAATATTTTGGGATAGATTTCATAGATAGAAATCATAAAATTGAATTTATATTTGGTATCAGAGCTATCTAGATTTATTTAGTTCACATATAAAGTTTTGTACGTGTAATCATATATATGATCAAGCCACAAATATGAACTCATGTAGACAGTGGTAGGTCCAGGACTCTTTTTAATATGGGACATAACAGTATCATGCTTAGGTTATATAAGGCCTAAAACGAATTAGAAAAATGAGATTTGTTAAAAAATATTTAGAGTTTTTGGTAATATAAGTTATTTTTTAATAAATGAATGTATATTGTTAAACAACTCCTATGATCTTTGTTTATGGAGATTTAGAAAATCAGTTTTTTTAACAAATTAGAAAAAAATAAAATAAATGAAAAAAATTTATCTAAATCTATAAATTAAAAATATACTTAAAGAATTCGTACAAAATAAAATTGATGTGGTTTTTCCTAAAAAATAAGAATATTTGCGGCCTACTAAATTATGAATTTTGGTGTGACATTGGGCAAATGCTCATTTTATTAGTAGCATTGCCACAAAGAACAACTTTATCTATGTATATGAAAAAATTTTATAGCATAAACAAAAAACTAAAACAAAATTAACCAAAAAAAAAAATTGTATGGGACACATGCTCTACTAAAATCATTCCTCCCTCCGCCACTCTGATGTAGGGAGAAAGGGTTTAGGTGGGGCATGTACGTGGCATGCCTATTAACAAAAAAAATATCATTTTTTTAGGGTTCTCAATATATAAAATTTTGGGGTTCCTAATACCAAAAATTTAAGGTAGCAAAATTGTAAAGATCCTTTAGTTTAGTTGTAATGCCAGATTTTGAATTTTGATGTTGAATAATTGAAATTTTTCTTTTTAAAAATTAATTGTAGAAATATCTTGTGTGTAAGTTTAAAAAACCAAAAAAGGAAATTGTTAATTTGTTTTTAAAAAATTGAAAAGTTCTAAAAAAAGACCAAAAATTGAAAAATAAATTGTTAATTAGATTAGAGAAAATAGAAAATTAGAAAGAAAAAAAAAGGAAACAAGAATAGTTATTCCAAAAGGAATATGAAAAAAAAAGGAAATTCAGACTACAAAAGAAAAAGGAAAAAAAACTAAATTTATAAATAGTTGTTTAAGGTTTACAATGATTTACGCATTAACAAACTACAAACAAACTACATATTAATGAAGTAAAGGACATGATTAGAAAAAGATTCAAGGGGCGAAATATTTCTCTGTTATTGTCGATTTCATTCTTGATATTAGTCATCATGAAAAAATGACTCTTATCCTTCGATGTGTTGATGTTTCACCACTTTCAGCTAAGATAGAAGAATTTTTTCTTACATTTTTGAAAGTTGTTGTTATATCCGGTGAAGGGATTTTTAGTGAGATTCATAAGGTGTTGGTTGCTCCTAATTTAAGTATTAATGATGTGAGAGGGCAAGGATATGATAATGGATCCAATATAAAGAGAAAACATAAAGAGAGTACAAAGGAGATTTATTAACGTCAACCCTCGTGCCTTTTATACACCATGTGCTTGTCATAGTCGTAATCTTGCTCTTTGTGATATGACAACTACTTCTTAAAAAATCATTTTATTTTTTGGGATAATTCGAATCTATTGTCTATTTGCATCTTCGCTAAGCAATGGAAGATATTGGAAGATATGGTGGGAGGTTTGTCAGTTAAAAATTTGTTGCAAACTCGGTGGGAGAATCATGTTGAATGTATCAAGGCAATAAGATTTCAAGCTCCAAAAATAAGAAATGCACTGATTCATATAGCAGAAAATAGTGATGATCCAAAAGCCCAAACTGATGCTGAGTGTCTTGCAACAAGTGAAACACATGAGATTGGAAATTATGAATTTTTCTTATCTAAGGTTATTTGGTACAAAGTTCTCTTTGCAGTCAACACCGTAAGCAAGAGTTTGCAGTCAAAAGACATGAATATTGAAGTTGCAGTTTCCCAGTTAAAGAGACTTGTTTCTTTTTTTTCAAAATTATAGAGATAGTGGCTTTGAGAGTGCAAAATCAGATGCTAAAGTGATAACAAAGTCTATGGAAATTGAAGCCATATTTTCCAGAAAAGAAAAACGTGTTATAAAAAGAAAAAGAAAATTTGGTGATAAATCAGAGATAGTTAATGAAACTGTGAATTTATCTCCAGAAGAGAGCTTTAGAATAAATTATTTTAACCAAGTCATGGATCAAGCTCTCTATTCTCTTAAGTCAAGGTTTAAGCAATTTCAAAAGTACAAACAAACATTTGACTTCCTATTTGATTTAGAGAAACTGAAGTCAGCAAGTGATGATAGCTTGAAGACATCTTGTACCAATCTTAAAGTATTTTTAAAACATGGAAATCATTCAGATGTTATAGGGGATGAGTTGTATTTTGAACTAACAGTTCTGAAAGATGTTTTGCCAAAGGAATGCAAGAAACTTGTTGAAGTGTTGAACTACTTGAAAGGAATGGAAGATTGTTATCCAAACTCATGAATTGCTTATTGGATTTTGTTGACGATTCCAGTTTCGATTGCTTCAGCTGAAAGAAGTTTTTCAAAACTAAAGTTGATAAAGTCTTATTTGCTATCAACTATATCACAAGAAATACTAAATGATTTAGCTATCATATCTATAGAAAGAGACGTAGTTAGAAATTTAGATTATGAGAATGTGGTGAAAGAGTTTATTGAAACATAAGGAAGAAAAATTATGTCTTAGTCATTTTTTTTTAAAAATTTTTTTTGGTTTATCGATATAATTTTTTTTAATTATATTATATTTATGTGATAGAAGGCCTTTACTAATGTCTGTCTTAGGCCTCTCTAACTCTAGGTACCGCATTGATGTGCCCATAATAATGTGGCATTTATTACATATAAATGTTAAAGTAAAATTATAATTGGTCTTATTTAAAGAGATTAATAAAATGACATAAAAAGTTTTAGTGATAAGTTATTTTATTATTTATATTATTGGTGATCACCTAAAGGTGTATCATTAGATATATTTAATAATATGAAAAGAATTAATTGTTTATGTTATAGTCGATAGTAACATATATGTGTGTGATTTAATTAATTATAAATGTATTAAAACTATAAAAGATCATCACTTATAATGAGTGTGTATAAGTATTTTTCAAAAGTTGTTCAAACACATGCTTTAAAGTCTATAATAAAATTTTGGAAATTGTATAAAAGTCTCAAAACACAAACATGTAAGCATGTATAAATGCTTACAGCTTCATCTACTATCTATGCATCTTTGAACTCTGTCGTAAAATTTAATGGGCTGAACTATGATGAGTGGCCTAAACAGATCCGGTTTGCACTAGTTGTAATGTCTTTAGACCATGCAGTCCTCACTAATGAGGAGCCCTCATCCATTACAGATGACAGCTCTGAAGCTGATAAGTCTCGTTATGAGACTTGGAAGCGATCTAACATATTGAATGTGAACCTCATGAGAATGGTGATGGAGGAAAATATAAAGCCATATATGCCCAAGACTGAGAAAGCTAGAGAATTCATAACATAAATTAAGGAGTGTTCACAATCGAATTTGGAGGACAAATTGATTGTATGAAGTTCATGATTGTGCTAACCACAAATTTTTTTGACTAGTCTCAGCCAATCTATGATCATGTAACGCACATGTCTAACATGGCATCCAAGTTAACGGCTTTGAAATGGAAGTTCATGAGCCTTTGTTGGTCCAATTCATCATGAAATCTCTACCTTTTGAGTTTAGCTAGTTCCAGATGAATTACAACACCAGTAAAGATAAGTGGAACTATCATGAATTGAAGGCTATGCTAGTTCAAGAAGTTGAAGGACCAAGTTGCTTATCTTGTAGGCATTGGACAGAAAGAAACCAAGTGTTAGGGCAAAAAGATGGACAAACCTTTCATAAAACGACCTGAAAGTCAAGTCCAAAAGGAAAGAAAGTGTTTCTTTTGCAAGAAATTGGGATACGTCAACAAAAAATTATCCCAAAAGAAAGGCATAGTTCGATAAGAAAAGTACATAATATTTATATTTTTGTTCTGGTGCATATACTCATGTGTCTCACATTGAGCATGGATTCATTTCGATCCAACCCATAAGAAGACTCAAACAATACTTCTTCCTGGGGAACCTGATGAAGGCACAAATTCAAGGCATTGAGACTTATATGTTGAGAATCAAGGCATTAAGCGTAGTGCATCTAATGAAAGCTTACCTTTCTTATGGCATCAATGATTATGTCACATTTCCAAAATCATAAGGTTGGTAGAGAATGAAATACTTCATCCATTGGATTTTAGTGATCTAGATGTGTGTATAGATTACATTAAAAGAAAGTAGACTAACCATATAGTAAAGAAACTAGCCACAAGAAGTACTCAAATTCTTGAGTTAATTCACATTAATATATGTGGTCCATTTGATGCTCTATCTTAGAGTGGTAAAAAATACTTTATCACCTTTATTGATGATTATTCACGCTCTGGATATACTTATCTACTGCATGAAAAGTCTAAGTCATTGAATGTCCTAGAGGTGTTCATTGATGAGTTAGAAAGGCTGTTAGATTGGAAAAGTAAAAGTTGTGAGATATGATAGAGGTGGTGAGTTTAGGGAGAATTCAATGAAAGTGGACAATGTCCTAGTCCATTTGCAAAGTTACTTGAAAGTACAGGCATTTGTGCGCAATACACAATGCTCGGTACATCTCAGCAGAATGGTGTAGTTGAAAGGCAAAATCGTACTATAATGGATATGATTAGGAGTATTTTAAGAAATTTTTCTTTACCAATTTCGTTGTGGATATATTCGTTAAAGACAACAATATATGTGTTGAACCAAGTTCCTAGTAAGTCAGTTCCTAAGACTCGTTTTAAACTATGGACGGGAAATAGACCTAGTTTAAGACATTTACGTGTCTAGGGTTGTCCAACATAAGTAAAGCCGTATAATACACATGAAAAGAAACTTGATTCTAGGATCGTCAGTAGAATTTTCATTGGCTATCCTAAAAGGGTATGCATTTTAGTTTCCCAAACATAGTACGAGAATAGTTGAAATGGGGAATGTTATGTTCATTGAGAATGCTCAAAGTAGTGGGAGTGGTGAACAAAGAAAGGTGGACATTAAAGAAGTTCAGGTTGAAGATTCTTTGCCTGTCGTTGCACCTCAAGTTGTTGTTCTTATTGTTTTAGTATAATCAATTGACACTATGGAACAACACATTCAAGAGCATATCCCTCTAGATGAAAATGTAGTCAATGAACCCGTCACAATTCAAGAAGAGAGTAGTGTACCGCAAGAACCTTTAAGGTGGTCTGTAAGATCTCTCATGTTTCAAATGCTCACAAGCTGTGGACATCAATCAAGGAACGTTTTTCTGTTAAAAGTGGTGTACGTCGGCATATAGTTGAGAACGACATCACAAAATGCAAATAGGGTAGTCAATTTGTGATGGAATATTTTGGTCGCTTGACAAAACTATGGGAAAAACTCCAGGATTTGAAAACAACACGAACTTGCACTTGTGATGCTGCAGCCGATATTGACAAGGAGAAAGAAGATAGTCGTGTTCACAAGTTTTTATTTGGTCTTGATGACTCCCATTTTGGATCTATTCGTTCTCAGATTATTAATGAAGACATGTTGCCTAATCTCAATGTTGTTTATTCTCGTGTGATTAGAGAAGAGCAACATCTACAGAGTATTTGATCCAAAGAAATTGTCAGTGATGCTGTTGGAATTTTTTTTACTTGGGACACATCTTCTCAACCAATTACAGCTGCGGTTCCATCTCCTGTTGCTTCGTCTTGTAATCGTGAGGCTCCACGGTTTTGCACTCATTGCAATCGCAAGGGTCATGAAATTACAAAATGCTTTCTCCTACATGGCTTCCCGGATTGGTACCTCGAGCAAAATCCGCAGGCAGGTTCTCGTGGTGCAAATAATTCTGTGTGTGGTGTTCGTGGTGGTAGGTCTTCTTCCCATGGACGTGGTCGATCTAATGGCTCATGTTCTGGTTCTTTGGCTTCTGCAGTTCTGACATCGTTGCCCACATCTGAACAAGTGGCACAACTCATTCAACTTCTCCAAGGACAAAGCTCAAACATTACCACGGAGCGTGTTTCTGGTAAAACCAAACAGTGATGTGATTATAGATACAAGTGCATCGCATCATATGACAGGTGATAAGTCACTTTTGCGTGATATGGTTCATATCACTTCCGTGGTTTTGTTACCCGACGGATGCAAATCGCGTGCAACACATGTTGGCACAATGTCTCTAAGAGATGATTACTTACTTAAGGATATGTTATATGTTCTAGATTTCAATTGTACATTAATTTCTGTTTCTAAGTTGCTCAAGCAAACTGGAGGAATTGCTATATTTACTGATACTCTATGTCTCTTGCAAGACCGTTTTATGAGGACCCTGATTAGAGTCGGTGAAGAGAGAGAGAGGATTTACTACTTCACTAGACTGACTGTGGCATAAGCAAACAAATCAGTTGTGAAGAGTTCTCCGGATGTGCTTTGGCATAGAAGACTCGGTCATCCTTCTTTTAAAGTTTTGAATTCTTTAAAGTTATTTAATAAGACTATTATCGAAAGTTCTAGTCATGAGTCCTGTGACATTTGTTTTTAAGCTAAAAAAACTCGTTCTGTTTTTCCGGAAAGTTTTAATAAAGCTACGGCTCCTATTTCTTTGATTCATTGTGATGTTTGGGGTCTATATCGTACTCTTTCTACTTCTGGTGCAGCTTACTTTCTTACAGTGGTTGATGATTACTCACGCACCGTATGGATTTTTCTCATATTGAAAAATCTGAGGTTGCACAATTAATTCGGAATTGTGCTATGAGTGAAAAACAATTTGGCAAATCAGTTCGAGCTATCAAGTCGGATAATGGTTCTGAATTTATGGTTTTGTCATCGTTTCTTAAACAGCAAGGCATTGTGCATCAAACGTCTTGTGTTGATACTCCACAACAAAATGGCCGTGTGGAGTGTAAACACAGACGCATACTTAATGTTGCATGCTCATGTCTCTTTCAATCTCGATTACCAGTACACTTCTAGGGAGATAGCATTCTCACTGCAGCTTATTTAATTAACAGAACGCTGAAACCTTTGTTAGGAGGGAAAACACCATATGAACTTCTTTACAATACACCTTCAAGCTATGATTCACTTCGTGTTTTCAGTTGCTTATGCTATGCTCATAGATGTTCTCGTGACAAAGATAAGTTTAGTGAACGAAGCCAGAAATGTGTTTTTGTTGGCTTTCCATTTGGTAAAAAGGCTTGGAAGTTATTTGACATTGAACGACAAGAGTTCTTTTCTAGCCGCGATGTGGTCTTCCATGAGGACGTTTTTCCAGGTTTAACAGAAGCCAATATTTTTATTCTACCGGTGTCCTAGACTTCATGTAGTGACTGGTTAGAAACTCCTTCTTCTCCATCTGTTGAATCTCTGCATGTTTCTGGTACTGCAACTTCTTCTGAGTGTACATCCGATACTGAGACCACATCCACACCTACAGCTACACCGCAGAGTGATGACACTACCACTCCCGACTCTACAGCTTCTCCAGCTGTTCCTTCCACGGATTTAACTCCAGTTACTGTGCCTTCCTCTTCTACTCCTGCACCGTTACTTGGTTGAGGTTTGCGTGATAGAAAACCCTCGACACTTCTCCGAGATTATGTTACAAGTACAGTCAATCTCTCCTCAACACCCTCCCTTCTTCTCACCGGTTCTACTTCAGCTCCCTCTTTAACGGCTTCTTCAGGTAATATAGCTTATCCTATAGCATATTATATCTCTGACGAGTCCTATTCTCCTAGCCACAAGGCTTTTCTCGCAGCAATTACTTCAGGACATGCACCAACCTCGTACAAAGAGGCTTCTCTTGATCCGGTTTGGAATGATTCTATGAGTGATGAATATAATTCTCTTCTCAAAAACAAGACGTGGATTGATACACCATTACCGCCAGGAAAGAAAGTTATTGGATGCAAGTGGGTTTACATTATCAAATATCATTCAGATGGCCAAATTTCTATACATAAATCTCGTCTTGTTGCTCTAGGAAATCGTCAAGAAGAAGGTGTTGACTATACCAAGATGTTTGCACATGTTGTAAAACCTACTATGATTCATATGTTTTTGGATGTTGCTGCTGCCAAGTACTGGGAAGTTCATCAAATGAACGTTCACAATGCCTTTTTACATGGTGATCTCGATGAGGAGGTGTACATGAAACATCCTCCGGGTTTTGCACATTTTGATCCAAATATGGTTTGTTTATTGAAGAAGTCCATTTATGGCCTTAACCAAGCACCGCAGTGTTGGTTTTCTAAGCTCAGCATTGCGTTGCTTCAATATGGTTTTACTCATAGTAAAGCCGATACTTCTCACTTCTCTTATATCTGCGGAAACACTATCTTACATATCCTGATTTATGTTGATGATTTCATTGTTGCCTCCAATGATCTTTCTACTATGCAGAAGTTCAAAAATTATTTAAGCAAGTGTTTTCACATAAAGGATTTGGGTAAACTCAAGTATTTTCTCAGTATTGAAGTTGCTTATAACTCCGAAGGTTTCTTTCTTTCTCAGCGAAAGTATGCTCTTGATATCATTGCTAAGACTGGTTTATTGGCTGCCAAACCCTTGAGTGTACCTATTGCATTGAATCACAAGTTATCTCTTGCTCAAGGCCCTTCATTCTCTGATCCTCAGGCTTATCGTTGTTTAGTTGGGAGATTAGTCTATCTTACGTTTACGAGACCAGAGTTGTCTTACACGGTTCACATCTTTTCTCAATTTATGCAATCGCCTCTTGAAGCTCATTGGCAAGCTGCATTAAAGGCAGTCTGTTACCTTAAAGGATGTCCTGCGCAAGGTATTCTTCTTCGTTCAGATTCTACTCTACGTCTAACTGTGTTTTGTGACTCTGATTGGGGTGCATGTCCGTTAATGTGACGATCTCTCGATGCTTACATGATACTTCTCGGCAATTCTCCTGTTTCTTGGAAGACAAAGAAACAGGATACAGTCTCCATGTCTTCAGCTGAAGCTGAGTATCATTCGATGGCATATGCTTTGAAAGAACTCAAATGGCTGAAAGAACTTCTATCGACTTTCAGGATGTCACATGATGAACCAATGCGTCTCTTTTGTGACAGGAAGTCTACGATCTATATTGCTTCTAATCCGGTGTTTCATGAGCGGACAAAACACATTGAACGTGATTGTCATTTTGTTTGCGATGCAGTTTAGTCGAAGCTAATCACGACAAAACATATCTCAACAACAGACCAACCTGCAAATCTTCTTACTAAAGCCTTGCCTACACCGCAATTTCTACATCTACTATCCAAGTTGGGGATTCAAGCCATCTCACCACCAACTTGAGGGGGATATAGAGTTAAGGAAATAAAGAATTTTCTATTATTTAGAGATATACTTGTAATCTATAGTCTTAGGGTTTTGGATCTTTCTCATTCTTCTATATATATATATATATGTAATTTTGTACATCAATAGAAAACACCTTTTCCTAAAATGTTATACAAAACCCATTGCTCTTTTCAAGGCCAAATTTGGAAGTTGAGCTACTACATCCAAGTAATCGTTATAAGGCTTACAAGTCTCTTAGTTTATTCTTTAAAGATCGAAAAAATGTGTCTTTGTCGAAATAAAGGCTATGCTTGCTATATATATATATCGGAAAATGTCTACGTATACATAAATAAGTTGTCTTAATTTATAGAATTCTTTTTTCGTGTCTTGTTTGTTATATGTTTTCTGTATTAATGGTTACTAGATGTAAAAATTTTGAGTAAAACATATGTTCGTGGTGATTGTATTATATTAATTAGCTGAATTGTAAGAATGTTCTAGCTAGAATACTAAGAACCAAGGCCTGATCTGTCACTTATTAAAATGTTGTGCTTAGTTGCCAGTTCTTAGTGCTACGACACAGTCAAACACTTGACAGTTTACTAATGGGTTTATATTTATATATGTAGTGGACATATAATATGATAGATGAGCCATTAATGTATAACACAGTCAGGTTGAACACAGTAACACCATTTCATCTAGAATTCTTGTAATACGTACTTTGAAAAATCGGATCTACAATCTGACGAATGAGATAATTATAGACGTACGTTTATGTTTTTTTCCTTGGGTCAAAATATATGTCGCTTCAAAGTTATTGTTAACAGTGAATCGCCAGTCACCAAGAATGAAGCTGATAGTAATGTAAATTACTTTAACCAAAGTGACAAAACCATGTAGTCCTCTTTTATCGATTTTATAATCTATGTTATTAATGTGAATAGTTTGTTTTCAAAAATTCTTGTCGAAAAAGTCATAAAGTTTGTATTTGTTTAACACAAGATGATTCGATGATTGATGTTATGTGCTATGACTTAGTTTCAATACACATATCAATAAGGACAATGCTTAACTATCAAAAAATGAAAACACAGAAAAACAAAATTATAAGGACAATGATTGATAGGAAATTGTAAATTAGTGGTTCCTTACGACAATAATTGAATTCGCAGAACAGGAAATTAAAGTGATTCACTGATTTGTAAAGTTGACAGACAAAAATGAAGGTTTAAATCATTAAACTGTAGCAATATTATAATTAATCAACCGGCCGGATCTTCGATATAGTGGTAAATTATTGCGTCTATTTTAATATACAATGAGTAGCGTGGATCGCGTGGTATATTAAAATAATTTGAAATTAAGGAAATGGTAGAGGCACCAGAAAATCGAGCCAAACGATTATTGCACCAACTAAATGAATTGCGCAAAGATAATGAGAAAATAAATCAGAGCAAGTGTTTAAAAACATGAAGAAATTGACTACGTGTTTAGTCATAACTCATATATAGATAGAGCTTGTGTTAGTTTTGGATTTTACATCATATATAACTATACATTTTCTTTTTGGCTCGTGTCCGATTTTTTCAGTTTTGTTCGTAATTACCAAATTTGATCCGGATGAGTTAACTAAACGGGCAGCACCCCAAACAATTGTCTAGAGAATTATGGATTAGGACCGAAGGCTTGATCCTCCTCCTGGTTATCAAAAAAAAAAAACAAATTTGACAATATAATATACATCCAAGTTTCTTAAATTGTGGCATGCATTTTAGTATTTTACCATTATTTCATAGAAACAAAATTAATTTTGTTTTTGTTGACCCTTAAACCTATATCTATGCAAAATATTCTATAT
>OVAX01002769.1:0-26034 GCA_900406405.1 Lepidium africanum | reverse complement strand
TCGTACGCCGGCCGGTAGCTCTACTAAGCGAAGAACCGCTCGCTGCCTTTTCTTCGCGAATCTACGTTTTTCACTCTAAGGGGTATTTATAGATCCCAAAATAAAAGCCCTAGTCTGAGTCAGCACAAGATAAAGTCAGTCAAAGGAATGAAGTCGGTGAGTGCTGCTTCAGTGCTTACTGGCGAGTCAGGGTGGCGAGTTACAACATTCAGCTTCAGTCACTTCTAAGAAGCTCAGTTATGCTGGTCTCGAGGCGAGTTCAGGTTGCAAATGCTTTAATTTGCAGTTTAGCTTGGTTCTTCTTGCTGCACTCGCTGGTCTGCAGGCGAGCTTGAGTCTTCAGCCTTCAGGATACTGGCACTCTTCACTTTGACTGGTGAGTTGGAGGTGGCAAGTTGAACTCTGGCCTTTAGGATACTGGCACTCTTTACTCTGACTAGCGAGTTGGAGGTGGCGAGTTGAACTTGGGCCTTCAGGATACTAGCACTCTTCACTCTGACTGGTGAGTTGGAGGTAGCGAGTTGAACTCTGGCCTGCAGGATACTGGCACTCTTCACTTTACTCAGCTATGCTGGTCACGAGGAGAGTTCAGGCTGCGAATGCTTCAATTTGCAGTTTGGCTTGGTTCTTCTGCTGCACTCGCTGTTCTCCAGGCGAGCTTGACTAGCAAGTTGAACTGGAGAGGTGTGTGAAATCTTCAGTTTGCAAGGTCTTCTGTTCAGGCGCTTTGTCTTAGGTTGATCTTTTCAGTCTTTGTGCCAAATCCACTCCATGATGCTCCAAATAGGCTCAATGGTAAAAAAGATGCTCCAAATGCAACATGTATGCAAAATGAATGCAGTATAAGCCTAAACGGACTCTAAAATGCTGAAGATGCAATGAGAATGAATGCAAATGGGTATGAATTATGCAGCTAAAATGGGGTAAAATTCATGTATATCACTAACCCCAAAGATCAAGTCTATCCACCAAAAGCACAACATGCTCAGACCAAGGCTTTCGTTCCTAAGCAGCAATACCATCAAAGTTTTTAGCCAGCCATAACCGTTCTACCTGGGTATGAAGCACAAGCTCTAGCTACTGCTCTGACAACTCTAGAGGTGTTAAACTTGATCCAAGAGATTCTTAGAGGATAAAAGTCTTCTGCTAATGACTTGACATAGAAATTTTCTGTGATACACACAAAGATCGATGCTTCTCATAATGACCTCAATTGCAAGTTTGAGACGTTGAACGCAAGAATCAAGTATGTTGAGAGTCAACAAGCTTCCTCTTCTATTGTAAAGACACCGGGATAACTCCCTGGGAAAGCAGTTCAGATTTCCAAGGAATATCATGCTAGTGCTATTACTCTCAAGAGTGGACGCGAATTGCTGATTCGTGTAGAGAATGCTAAGTATACCGAGGATAGTAAAATTCAGGAAAGGGAGGATAAGGCCAAAAAATCAACTTCAGAGGTGATACTTGATCAACCAACTCGCCCTGCAGGAGGCCGAGTTAAAATTTCTGATACTCAAAAACAGTCAGGTTCTCCTGAAACATTGAAACCATATGTTCCCCCGCCTTCTGAACTGCATTTTCCTTTCCCGAGAGGTTTAAGAAGGATGTTGCTGATAAGCAAATTCAAAGCATTGAGCTCAAGGTTCCCATATTGGATGCTTTATGTTGATGCCTCCATATCAAAAGTTCCTCAAAGATGGAGTAAAGGAGAAACCAAAAGAGGTTGAAGGTATGGTGGTGCTAGCTCACGAGATTAGTGCCATCATTCAAAGAAAGAATGTTCCAAAGAAGCTTGGTGACCCTGGTAACTTTACAATTCCCTGTGCAATTGGACCTCTATACTTCAGCAAGTGCTTATACGATCTCGGTGCCTCGACAAGCCTTATGCCCCTTTTAGGAGGATGAATTGGTTGAAGAGGTTAATTTTGTGCAGAATCAGTGAGGATATTATAAGCAATACAACAACTACAAGTAGCACCCAAACCTCTCATACAGGAACACCAATGTTGCTAATCTCGAAAATCAAGTTTATCCACTAAAAGCCCAACATGCTCAGACCAAGGCTTTCGTTCCTAAGAAGCAATACCATCAGAGTTTTTAGCCAGCCATAACCGTTCCACCTGGGTATGAAGTGCAAGCTCCAGCTACTACTCCGACAACTCCAGAGGTGTTAAACTTGATCCAAGAGATTCTTAGAGGACAAAAGTCTTCTGCTACTGACTTGACACATAAATTTTCTATTATGCACACAAAGATCGATGCTTCTCATAATGACCTCAACTGCAAGTTTGAGATGTTGAACGCAAGACTCAAGTACGTTGAGAGTCAGTAAGCTTCCTCTTCTACTGTAAAGACACCGGGACCACTCCTTGGGAAAGCAGTTCAGAACTCCAAGGAATATTATGCTAGTGCTATTACTCTCAGGAGTAGACGCGAATTACTGATTCAATGCTAAGGATATCGAGAACAATAACGTTCCACAAGGGGAGGATAGCCTAATCCAAGATGAGGCAAAAATTAACTTCAGATTTGATACTTGATTAACCAACTCGCCCTGCAGGGGGCCGAATTGAAATTTATGATACTAAAAAACAGTCAGCTTCTCCTGAAACATTGAAACCATTTGTTTCCCCGCCTTATCAACTGCATTTGCATTCCCCAGAGGTTTAAGAAGGATGTTGCTGAGAAGTACAAAGCTCTTTTTGATATGAAAATTCAAGGCATTGAGCTCAAGGTTCCCATATTGGATGCTTTTATATTGATGCCTCCATATCAAAAGTTCCTCAGAGATGTAGTAAAGGAGTGAACAAAAGAGGTTGAAGGTATGGTGGTGCTCACTCACGAGATCAGTTCCATCATCCAAAGAAAGATTATTCCAAAGAAGCTTGGTGACCCTGGTACCTTTACAATTCCCTGTGCAGTTGGACCTCTATCCTTCAGTAAGTGCTTATACGATCTTGGTGCCTCGACAAGCCTCATGCCCCTTTCAATTGCAAAGAAATTAGGCTTCAATAACTACAAATCCTTCAAGATATCTTTGATTTTGGCAGATAGGTCAGTGAGGATCCCACATGGTATTTTGGAAGATCTTCCTGTGAAGGTTGGTGGAGTTGAGATGCCGACTGACTTTGTTGTCTGGAAATGGATGATGAGCCTAAGGATCTGCTGCTCTTTGGAAGACCCTTTTTAGTGATGAGTGCTAATTTGTTTAAGAAAACTCAATTAAATTTATAGATCAAAAAATGCACTACAACTATGTAATTGTGAGCACTTGATGTTCGAACCCAAAGGAACCTAAAATTGGCAACAATAGAACTAAAGGAATCCTAGATTAAGCTAGAGAGATCAATAGAGAGTGATTGAAACAAACAAAAGAAACAAAGATCAAACTAAAACAAACAAGAACCAAGCACTAAATATAAACCAAAATGAAAGCAACTTAAACTAGCAATTGCAATGAACAAAACAAGCAACAAAGCAATAAGCAACAATCAAAATAAAGGAAATGAATGGCAATAGGATAGACATTGATTTTGGGTAAGGCAAAGGAACAAAAATGCAACAAGGATTCTCTAAATGCACAGCCCATGGCATGAGACAAAACAAACAATGCTAGAACATCCCATTATCATGGCAATAAACCCTATTCTAAGCAATGAACCAAGCTAAACTTTCATTTGCCAATTCAAAGCTTAAAATGCATTAAACATAAGCTCACTAAGACAACTAATTCCCTAGACATCATCTCTCGAAGGCCTAGGAAAAATAGCTATAATATAGGTATCTCAGGAGTTTTATCGAACACCTATCAGGCAACAAAATTCCTAGCATCAGTCTTCATTTGATCAAGATGAATCAATCATTAATACCACCTAATTAGAAGGAAATAACAACCTAAAAATCATTGAACCATTACCAAACCCTAGATCTAGCCAAATCCTAAAACAATTCTATCTAACTACTCACACATCATGGAATTGAAAACAAAAGCAATAAATGAGATAAACATGAACATAATGAAATAGAGATGAGATTAAGAAAGAGATTTTTCAATAGATTGAAGAAATGATCCAAGAATGAATCATCCAAAAAGGTCTCAAGGTTTTTCTCAAATTTCTCTTAAGAGCTCTTAGAAGCTAAGCAAAGAAACTTAAAAATTAAAACAACGTTAAATGAAAAGTGGCTCAGCTTAGTTTAATGATCTAATTCCATGTATTTATACCCCTTGGAATTAGAATTAAAAAACCATAAATGTAAACTGGGTTGACCCGGGATAAACTGGGTCAAACCAAAGATGCAAAAAGTTCAAATGGTTCACGAGTGAATCAGACGCTAGGCCGATGGCTTGGTCGAGGTTCAGCTCGGACTTGTGGCATAAGACCACATATCAGACGGGAGGTTGAAGCTAGAGTGATCCGCGAGTTGCATCGGGTCGCGGGTTAGACGGGTGTGCGGCATCTTCTCTCGGATGGACGGCTCGAACAGATCAGATGCGGCCTCGGACGTATGTCCGACATGAGGTCGTGATGTTTGNCGAACAGATCAGATGCGGCCTCGGACGTATGTCCGACATGAGGTCGTGATGTTTGGAAGCAATGGGTCGGACACAGCCTTGGACGTATGTCCGACGTGAGGTCATGGAAGTTCGTATGTGTTAGGTCGGACACGGCCTCAGATGTACATCCGACGTGAAGTCACAGAGCACGTATGTCTTAGATCGGACGCGGCCTCGGACGTTGATATGTATGCATTTTAGCCAATTTTAAGAGCATCATCTACCATAATTTGCATCTATATTCATGGCATTCTCATCATTTTATAGTCCTTTTAGGTTCATATTACATGCTTTGCATTTGCATATGGAGTGTTTTTAGGTACTTTGAAGCATATTTCAGAGCGTTTTGGATGTGAGCACCATCATGGGTTGGATTTGAGGGATGAGCACAACAAAAAAAGTAGCTAAAGGTCCCATTTAGCTCAGCTCGTGATGGTCACTCGCCCTTATTTGGCCGAGTTGCACCTAAATAGCCCAAAAACGTCAAACCAAAGCACTAGAAGCTTTTTTTGGGGATTTTCGAGTGAGTCGCCCCTTGAGCTCGCCCTAAGGGGCGAGTTGACCCTCACACAATCATCTTAACACCATATTTTCTCAGCTCGTGATGGCCACTCACCCTCATTTGGCTGAGTTGCACCCAAATGGCCCAGAAACATCAAACCGAAGCACCAGAAGTTGTTTCTAAGGATTTTGAAGTGAGCTCGCCCCTTGAGCTCCCTATAAGGGGTCGAGTTGACGTACACACAACTTGGTGAGTGTCGAGGTTTTCAGCTAGAAAAGGGGTACTCGCCCTCACAGCTCGCCATACATGGCCGAGTGGACCATTTCCCGAACTTTGACAATTTTTTATGTTGATTTCATTTTAGGTTTTTGTAAGTGGGCTATAAATACCCCTTTTAGACCCACAAACAAGGGATTCACGTTTTTTGCCTCTTTTGTTCTTGAGAAATACCACAAAACTCTTTCTACTTTTGTAATCAGATCGATGGTTTAATTTCAAGTAATGGCTTTGATTTTTATATCATTCTTCTTATTTTTCTTTGCTCTTTAAGATTCATGCACTTGTTTTATTTTTTGGGTTTGCGTTCTTGTTGACAAAAATCTAGTTGATCTCTTAGGGTGAGTGAGGAAGAAGGATAGATCTAGGTTCAATCATGGTTTTCTGTCTTGTTTAGGTTGTTATTTCCATTAGTTAGTCAAAGTGTTCTTAATGCGTATTTCAACATGATTAATTGGAATTTGATATGTTGCATTTTCTGCCCAAAAGGTGTTCCATGAATTGCTTGGCTTAGCTTAAATTAAGATTTAGCTTATATATCCCAAGAGATTGATAGTTTAGAGAGCTGGGTTGGCTAATTGTGATTGATTCTTCATTCCAATTTGAGTATGTATCACTAAAGAGATTTGGGTTAGGTCACACTTGGATTGAAATGTCATGATCATGAGAATGGCTTGATTATTATGTTCTTGAATCCTAGGCCTTAGATCTGCTTAATAGTTTGTTAGATGAGTGCTTGAGAACCATGATTGAGCTGAAATCTATGATCTTTTCTTCCTCATGAACCCAATGTCATCTTGTATTGCATTCTTGTTTTGTGCTCTGTTTTTAGTCTATTTCTCTGTTTTGCTTATGCTCTGTTTGTTCTGTTTTGTTGCTCTGTTTTGCCTGTTTTGATTTTATGACAATTTCTTGAATAGATTTGCTTGAATCAGAATTGCTTTTCCATATCGTTAGTGTTAGCAGCCACTATTGGTTCGATACCCTTTATGCTACAGGGATTTGACTAACAAGGCTAAAAACCTTGTTATCAGACGTATGTCCAATGTCAGGTCGCGGACGCACGTATGTGTTGAGTCGGACAGGGCGTCAGACCACCGGTCGATGTGAACTCCAAAACCTTCCTTAGTCCATTTTTTTTAAACCCATCCAATCCCAATTCATGCATGCTTTACTCCATATGCTCAAAGCCTCCAAGTTAAGTCTCCAATCACCTAAAAAAAAGCGAAAAAGAACCAAATATGCAAATGCATGGCCTATGGACTCTAGTGCATGAACTATACAAAATGTGATCTAAAATAAGACTAAATTTAATGATAATGATGCAAAATATTGATGAAAAACGCACCAATAAACACACATATTAACTCCCCTGGACTTGCCTTTTGCTTGTCCTCAAGCAAACGAACAAACAAGACCGAAGAAGAGGTTGTAAGTGGGAACTCAAAGCCAAAGCGAGCATGATACAATGTTAAGCTCAATAACCAAGTTAGTAATTCTAGGATGCAAGGTAAGCAAGTCTACTTAAAATTCTTAGCCATACTCATCACAACTCAATTTAAATCCAACCTCAATCTACACAATGCATTCAAATCCACCATCCCTTTTAACATTCATTAAATTTTGAAACCATGAATTATACTTTGCAAATTCGATGGACTCATTTGGTTAAGGGAAAAAGTTAAGAGATAAAAGTGATCTCTTCATCCATGGGATTCAAGGTGCTCAATGCAAGGATATCTCTATGAATGAAATGAGCTTTAGAAGAATGCTAAAGGTTCAAGCTAATCTATGCCTACAAAGATAGAATCATATCTACCCAAATACCCACAATGAACTTAACCTAATGCTAAATCTACTCCCGAATGATCCTAATTTTCTACCCTTCTCTCAAAAGGCAATTCTCACTTCTTTTCAATCTTTTTTGGATTATCTTTTAACTTTTTTGCTTCATTCACATTCTAAGAAGAGGGGCTTTAACACTTATAGGATATCTAGCGGGTTTAGTTTTCTTTCATACTTTGGTTCCACTTCTTTTCTATCTTTTTCTTTCATTTTCATTCCCAATAACCAATCTAACATTTATTTCACCAAAAACCCTTTACTAGACCCTTCAGACTTTACTTCACATATCCTTTCTCTCCTATGTTTCCTTTGAACACTTTCTTCATTTTTCAATCCTTTTATTCCAATATTTCCTTTATTCATTCCTTTTAAACTCAATACACATAAACATTCTCACCCAAGATAAGCTTCCCACCTAGTTCTATCTAGTTCAAAAAGCGTGAATTCGGAACTACATGAGATGCTACCTTTGTCGGCCCAAACCTAACACGTTCTACCGAGCTTGAAAGAAGGTTAAGCTATGGGTGTGGAAACCAATCCATTCAATGAATTGGCTACTTAGATCACAAAGAATGGTAAAATGATGGAAGAAATCCAAGTATGTATATGTGAATCCATGAGTTCACCTACAATGCGTAGCATGATAAATAAATGTTAAGATTAGGTTCCAATATATAAGAGATGGCATCAAATAAAAGCATGCTTCAACTAAGGCAAACCTAAAATCAAGCATTCCAAGCATCGTTCAATTTTACCTTTTGATAAGAAATTTATGCATCGAACAATTATTAACTAGGGCATTGAACTTAGCAAGTGCATCATCAAGCTTATATAGGCATTATCATCATTGTTCCCATTCAATCCTATATGTTTCTAAAGACTCAATACTAGATGAGATGACATGGCAAACTATATGCTTGTTTTTGTGTTTTTTGAAAAAGAATTTTTTTATGCAAAATAAAAATGATTCAAGAAAAAGGAAAACAACACAACTAAAATGATCATTAGCAACTAGGTCCTCTCCCCCGGACTTCCTTCTCATTATCTTAGTGAGAAAGTAATTCAAGGAAGAAAGACCACAACAAAAAAAGCAAAAATGCAAATGACTATATACAAAAGTTGGTGATTAGTACCTTAATTAGTGAGGGATGTTCTCTTATCGACATAGGGATCATGATTGAGCTCATCCCATCCATCATCTCACGACTGTCTATCAACCACTTCATTCACATGGAGGACGAAGGGAGCTTGAGCTTCAAATTGCATGGAGAAAAGCTTACCATTTTGATCAAGGGGATTTGTGAAGCCTACAAATTTCCGTATAAGGACAAGTCATGTTTTGAGTATTTTGAGGAAGCAAATGAGTTTTGGGATTTGATAGCCACCAAAAAGACGACCAGATCTCCGAAGAATCGTTTGAATCAAAACCCAACAATTAGGTTTGATGCCAAGTACCTAGCAAATACACTTTTTGCAAGAAATGAAACCGGGACGATAAAGTTGTTGGAGATCTTCATGTTTTACAAGGGTCTTTACCATTTCCTTATTATGGATGGAAAGCTGATGTTCAAACATCTCCAAGGTTCGGACATTAATGTCGGATGCATCTTTGCGTGTGATATGATTAGTGTTCGGAAATGGGCTAAGGATGCTGGTGACCATACTTGTAGAATGGTGGGTATGCTTGCACCACTTTGGGAGTATGTTGGGATACCTTACAAGAGTTATAGGTGTGATCTAAGAACATATCCAATGGATGTGAGACATTTGACGCAAGTAAAGGTCTTGACGGTTAAAGATGGTAAGCAAAAATTTTCTTATCTCAATAGGCGCAAGGAATTTCGAACATTTCTCTTACTGTGTCCCAAGAAGACATCTCTTTCTTCCTTGGAGAATATAAAATTTGAGTATGGAGAAGCACCCGAGCCCGACAACACCAATGTTGCATCTTCATCAAGTACTTCCATGCAAAAGGAGCTACCTTCAAAAATTTCGGACATGCTTAATTGGGAGATTCCACCACTTGACTTCCCGGCTAGGACCAAGAAATATAAGGAATTCCTCACTATAATCAAGAACCAAAAGAAGATAATCAAGCAACTTGGTTGGGTGAAATGAAAAATCAAGACACTCACGGGTTACAAGTCGGATGAGGATACAAACGAGGGATCAAATGAAGAACAAGTAGTCGAGAAACATGTGGATGAAGCAGTTGATGGACAGTAGTGAGATGATGGATGGGATGAGCTCAATCATGATGCCTATGTCGACGAGACATATGGAAACATCTCTCACTAGTTAAGGTACCAACCACCAACTATTGTATATAATTTTCGTTTTTTCATATGCATTTTTGCTTTTGTTGTTGAGGTCTTTCTTTCTTGTGTTTACTTTCTCACCGAGACGGTGAGAAGTAAGCCCGGGGGAGAGGACCTAGTTGCTAATGATCATTTTAATTGTGTTATATTCCATTTTCTTAAGTCAATTTTATTTTGCATTAAAAAAATTTTATAAAAAAAAACAAAAAAACCAGCATATAATTTGCATTACCATTTCATTTTAGGATTGAGTCTTTAGAAGCATATAGGATTGCATGGGGAAAATGATGATAATTCCTTTATAGGCTAGATGATGCATTTGCTAAGTTGAATGCCCCAGTTAATAATTGTTTGATGCATAAATTGCTAGGCGAAAGGTAATATTGAACCATGCTTGGAATACTTGATTTTAGGTTCACCTTAGTTGAAGAATGCTTTGATTTGCCATCTTTATCTATTGGAACCTAATCTTGACATTTAATTACCATGTTATGCATTGTAGATGAACTCATTGATTACGTATATATACTTCAATTTCTTTCATCATTTCACCACTCTTTGTGATCCAAGTAGCCAAATCATTGAATGGATTGGTTTGCACACCTATAGCTTAACCTTCTTTCAAGCCATCATTATTCATGAGTGTTTTTAGGTCTTATTTTTGGAATGAGATTGGTAGAACGTGTTAGGTTTGGGCCGACAAAGGTAGCATCTCATGTAGTTGAGGATTAAAGCTTTTTGAACCAGATAGGACTAGGTGGAAAGTTTATCTTGGGCGAGAGTTTATATGTGTATTGAGTTTGAAAGGAATGATAAAGAAAAGGGTGGAATAAAGGGATTGAAAAAGAAGAAAGTGTTCAAAGGAAAGAACAGGAGAGAAAGGGTATGTAAAGTGAAAGTAAAAGGGTCTAGTAAATAGTTTTTGGAGCGTTGAAATGTTTAAGTAATTCTTGAGGATGAAATGAAACAAAAAGATAGGAAAGAAGTTTAACCAAGGTGTTATGGAAAAGCTAAACCCGGTGGATATCCTATTAGTGTTAAGGTACGTCTCCTTAGAATGTGAATGAAGCAAATAAGTTGTAAGATGATCCAAAATGGAATGATAAGAAGTGAGAATTGCCTTTTGAGAGAAGGGTAGAAAATTAGGATCATTCGGGATTAGATTTAGCTTTAGGTTAAATTCATTGTGGGTACTTGGGTAGATGGGATTCTATCTTTGTATGCATAGATTGGCTTAAACCTTTAGCATTCTTCTAAAGCTTATTTCATTCATAGAGAGATCTTTGCATTGAGCACATTGAACCCCATGGATGAAGATATCACTTTTATCTGTTAACCTTTTCCCTTAAGCAAATGAGTTCATCGAATTCGCATAGTATGATTCATGTTTGTTAAAAGGGATGGTAGATTTGAATGCGTTGTGTAGATTAAGGTTGGATTTAAGTTGAGTTGTGATGAGTATGGCTATGATCTTTAAGTACAGTTACTTACCTTGCATCCTAAAATTACTAACTTGGTTATTGAGCTTAACATTGTATCATGCTCGCTTTGGCTTTGAGTTCCCACTTACAACTTATTATTCTGTCTTGTCTGTTCGTTTGTTTGAGGACAAGCAAAAGGCAAGTCTGGGGGAGTTGATATGTGTGTTTATTGGTGTGTTTTTCATCATCATTTTGCATCATTATCTTTCATATAAGTTGCATTTAGTCTCATTTTAGATCATATTTGTATAGTTCATGCATTAGAGTCCATAGGCCATGCATTTGCATATTTGGTTCTTTTCCATTTCTTTTTAGGTGATTGGAGACTTAACTTGGAGGCTTTGAGCACATGGCGTGAAACATGCATGAAATGGGTTTAGATGGCATTAAAAAGATGGACAAAGGAAAGTTTTGGAGTTCACATCGACTGGCGGTCCGAGGCCGCTGATATTCATGCATTTTACCCATTTTAGCTTCATAGTTGCATATGTTTGCATTTATTCACGTTCCATCCTATGCATTTTAGAGTCCCATTAGGATCATTCTTGCATTTGCATAGCATTTTGACCATCTCAATAACAACGGAGCATTTTGGAGCCTTTTTGAGCAGAACAAGCCTGAAGACTGCAAGTTAGGCATGAAACTGAAGAGCTGGAGCCAAAATCTTAGGAACTAAAGATTGTGCAAGCCAAGTACCCCTCAACTCATCAACACAACTCGCCTGGCTGTGGCGAGTTCAATCTCCATACTTAGCCAGAAACCACATTTTTGGGGAACTCGCTAGTTGTACTCGCCATACACAGGCGAGTGCAAGCCAATTGGAGCGTTTGCTGAAGCTGGACCCTCTAACTCGACCCTGCAACTCGCCATGCATCCTGAAGCGATATGGACCCACTTCATTTATTTCGGCCGACTTTACCTTTTTTGTTGACTCAATTTAAACCCCTATAAGTACCCTTTTAAGCGAAAAAATGCAGTATGGAAGTTCAACCTAGTTTTTGCCTCTTTTAGTTAAATCCAGAATTCTCCCTGCCTCTTTCTTATTTTGTTCTTGTTGTTCTTGCTGTTCTTATAAAATTCATAGTTTCAGCTTGAATCTCGTTTTAGGTTGGTTAGATTTCGTTTCAAGCTTTATTTTCTGTCTTTCATTATGCTTTATGTTTTCAAGTTAGAGGCTGCACATCTATCCATGGATAGTGAGTAGTCTGTTTAGGGTTTTGTGAGGAGATGAAGTAGATCTGGGTTGGTTTCTGGGTTTGTGATGTTTTTGCTTGAATATTGCTATAAGTTGCGCTAGACTAAATGATCTTCATGCCTATTTTGACTTGATCACTCAAAATTTGATTAGTAGGTTATCTCACCCGGAAGGTGTTCGAGGATATGCTTGGCTTAGGTTCAGTTTAGGATTGATGCATTCAGGCCTAAGGGATTGGATGTTCAGAGCGTCAGTTAGTCATGTAGGATAGGCGCGTTGCAGTTTAGGCGTGTGATCACCAAGGGATTGGGTTAGGTTGCACCTGAACTGAGATTTCATGACCACGAGAGTGGCTTGTTTACCTTAGTATCCTAATTCGTTGCTTACCTGTTTAGGTTGTTAGATAAAATCAAAACCCTGATTTCAATTTAGTTCATTGACTTCACTCTCCTCATAAGCCCATCTCTCTCTTATTATTTGCACTCGCCGTAAATAACAGCCTAGAGTGAACAGGCTAGAGGTAACGGCGAGATGCAACAATAAGGTGAAAATGGGTTTGTGAGGAGAGTGAAGTCAATGAACTAAGTTGAAATCTGGGTTAAGGTTTTATCTAACAACCTAAACGGGCAAGCAACAAATCAGGATACTAAGGTAAACAAGCCACTCCCATGGTCATGAAATCTCAGTTCAGGCGCAACCTAACCCAATCCCTTGGTGTTCACACGCCCAAACTAACACTAAAATGCCTATCCTACATGACTAACTGACGCTATGAACATCCAATCCCTTGGGCCATAATGCATCAGTCCTAAACTGAACCTAAGCTAAGCATATCATCGAACACCTTCCAGGTGAGATAAGTGATCAAGTCAAAATAAGCATGAATATCAAACAGTCTAGCGCAGCGTATGACAGTATTCAAGCATAAACACCAAAAACCCAGAAAACAACATAGATCTACTTCATCTCCTCACAAAACCCAGAACAAACTACTCACTATCCATGGATAGATGGGAAGCCTCTAGCATAATAACAGAAAACATTAGCAGAAACAGAAAATAAGGACATAAATGAAATCTAACAAACCTAAAGCGAGATTCAAGAAGAAATCATGAACTTTTCATAAGAACAACAAGAACATCAAAGAGAAATAAGAAAAAGGCAGAGAAAATTCTGGATTTCACTAAAAGAGGCAAAAACTAGGTTAAACTTTTTTTTTGGTTTTTCACTAAAACAAAAGTATTTATAGGACTAAAACGTAGAAGCCCTAAATTGAGTCAACAAAAAAAGTAAAGTCGGTCAAAATAAATGAAGTCGGTGCGTATCGCTTCAAGGTGGATGGCGAGTGCAAGTGGCGAGTCAGAGGGTCCAGCTTCAGGCTCAAATGCTCGCCTGTGTATGGCGAGCTGGGGGGTCGAGTTCAGCATTCTTCAGCTTCAGCAAGTGTTCCAACTAGGGTGCACTCGCCTGTTACTGGTGAGTTGGATTGGTGAAGCTTCAAAAAATATGATTTCTGGCTAAGTTTGGAAGCTGAACTCGCCACTAACAGGCGAGTTGGCTAGGCGAGTTCTGGATACTCGGCCTGCAAAATCTTCAGTTCTTGATGTTTTGGCTCCAGCTCTTCAGTTCCAGGCCTAACTTGTAGTCTTCAGGCTTGTTTGCTCCAAAATGGTCCGAATTGCTCCTAAAATGCTCCAAATGCTATGCAAATGGCCTAAATGGGACTCTAAAATGCATAGTATGGAACGTGAATGAATGTAAACATATGCAAACTATGAATCTAAAATGGGTAAAATGCATGAATATCAAAGACGTATCAGTCTCAATGTCCGCACCATGGTTTTTCTGAAGAGACTATCTTAAGCCAATTATATAGGGGAATGCAACCTAAACTGAGGATGTTGTTAGACACGACTAGCAATGAAAATTTTCTGAACCAAGATGTTGATGATGGTAGAGAGCTGATAGAGAACCTAGCACTCGCTGATGGCCAGTATGGAGAAGAATTTGATAGAGCTGAGAGAAGGTTAGGTGCATCTGAAGCACATAGCAGTAAGGAGTTGAAGAGTTTGAGCGACAAGTTGGACAAGCTGCTGTCAGTTCATCACATGCAAGTGAATCTGGTGGAAGAGGATACAGCTCAAGAAAGGGAGGACGAGTTGGTTGAAGAGATTAGCTTCCTGCAAAATCAAGGTAGTTCAAGATAATGGAATAACTTCAAACAAAACAACAATTTTTCTTACCGCAACAACAACTTAGGCAACCCAGAAGATCAAGTCTATCCTCCTAAGTCTGCACAATAGCAAGCCTGGTTTCCCAAGCAGCAATATTATCAGTTTCAATCATGCACCTCCAGCTTTAACCTCCGAAACGAAAGAACCTTCGGACATAATGGAGATGCTTCAACAAATTCAACATAGCCACACTCAGCAAGCTCAGAACTTCAGCAAGCAATTCATCGAGGTTCACCGAAAAATTGATGTATCACACACTGACCTGAATTGCAAGTTCAAAACGTTGAATGCTCGCTTGAAATACGTCGAGAGCCAACAGGCCTCTGCTACTGTCAAGACTCAAGGTCAGCTTCCAGGCAAGGCAGTTCAACCTCAAGCTGTAGAGCCTAAAGCCACTGGGGACAGTGTAAACAAAGAAGGGGAGGATGAACAAGCTGAGAAGACAACTCCTACCCAACTCGCCAGTCCAACTCGCCATACTACTAGGCGAGTTGAGCCTGAAGGTACAACAGATTCAATTTCTTTGCCTACAATGCCTAAGGCAAATACTGCAAAACCTCAAGCACCCTTTCTAACTCGCCTCAGGAAGGATCAAACTATGAGATTCCAGGAGCTTTTTGAGAAGTAAATGAGGGAGGTCGAGCTTAAAATTCCATTGCTTGATGCATTTGCCTTGATTCCGCAATATCAAAATTTTTTGAATGAAGCAGTGAAAGCAAAGGTTCATCTGGTTGTAGGCCTAGATGTTGAGAACTTTGAGTGCCAAGCAGTGGTTGAAGCTAAGGTGGTGTTGCAGAAATTAGAGGATCTAAGAGCGTTTACTCTACCTTGTTCACTGGGTCATCTCAACTTCAAGAAGGGGATGTGTGATCTTGGCGCATAAGCCTAATGCCTTATATTGTGGCAAAGAGGCTGAGATTCAACAACTACAAGCCCAGCAAGCTATCATTAGTGCTCGCTGACAGAAGCACTCGCTCTTCTCACAGCTTGCTGGAGGATTTGCCTATCAGGATAGGCAACGTTGAGATCCCCACTGATTTTATTGTCATTAATATGGATGAAGAGCCTCAAGATCCACTATTATTGGGAAGACCTTTCTTAGCGTCTGTTGGAGCAGTCATTGATGTGAAGAACAAGGCAATTGAGGTTGATCTGGGTGAAGTAGGAAAGTTGGAAGTTGGCCTGAGCAACGAGTCTAGAAAGCCGACCATTGAGGGCCAAAGCTTCACAGTTACAGGATTTGATGAAAACTCAGAAGTTGAAAATGAGGATAAGGGAACTCTGGTTTCCCTTGAAACACCACTCTAGTTGACAGTGTGAAGAGTCAAGCTTGAGACTCAAAACAAGCGCACTTGGGAGGTAATCCCATGACTATCCTTTTTATATCCTTGCTTTAAATTTTAAGTTTTTATTTTTGCTGAAACATTTTGATGTCGTTTAAAGTTTTTGGTCATTTAATTTTTGGAGTTTGGAACTAGCTCGTTTTGGTGGATGATGATGTGTTTAGTGAGGAATAGCACAAGGGAAAAATCATGAAAGCCAATTTAAATGAATCCCTTGTGTCTATCCTACTTATTCACTTAAGCACATCATCACTTCTTTTTTCACTATTTTAGCTTGATTTCGGAATTTCAACTAACGTGCTCAAATGAAGCTTTTTCTTCTATTCGAGTTTCTTGCATTTTTATGTCTTTGATGTGCAGGAACTCGAACAAATAAAAAAAGACCAGTCACTGAGCATTTATGGATATAGCTAAAATTTTGAGGTTAATGTCACTTCGAGTGAACTATAACAGCGAGTTGAAGTTTGTGGAGCAGAATCGAGCAGTTTGTGTGGCTGCTTTAAGTGAGTTAAACGAGTGGTGCGGAATGCTGCAGAAGAACTCGTTGCCGATTGAAGGTGGTATAGGCGAGTACAGCCATATAGCACATTGTTTTGCAAAACCATGCCAAGACCACCAAGCTTTCACTCTCACCTATAAATATGGTGGTGGCCTTATTCTCAACATTCACACCTCTCATCCAACAATCTCTATCTAGAAACCTTCTCTCTCAAGCTTTGTAAGCATTTCTCTTTTGGCTCAAAGTTAAGAAGGCGCCAAGCTAGACGAGTACGTGGCGAGTTCAGAGCAATTTTCTCGACGAGTTCAAGCCCTGTTTGACGAGTACCAACGAGTTTGAGACCAAAAGAGGCGAGTTCAAGTCTATTCTTGAATCCGAATACAATGTTGAGAAAGAACCAAGATAGAGCGAGGCACATTTATGATAGAGAACGAGCAATGCTAGATGATGAAATTAGTGAAAAAAGGCACCCCAGCCCTAGCACATGGAAGACAAATAGGAAGGGGAGGAGAAAGCTAGTGCTTCATAATCAAAGTTTTGAAGAAGAAGAGATACAAGCTCCAACTCGCCAAGCAAACAGGCAAGTTGTGCACTCTGATAGTGAAGAAGAGGTTCCCTTGGTACAAAATAGAGCGAAAAATATAGCCATGCCATCTTCAGATGAGGATGAACCCAAGGAGAATGAAGCGGATGGCTTGCCAATGGATGAAGATGAAGAGGAGGCTGAATTCAACAAAGGCATTAACGAGCTGATGAAGGATGGCTATAGCACGGAGCAAGCCTATATTATTATGGATGAGAAGTAGGCAACCAGACAATCTCAAATGCACCCATTGGAGAAAACTTAGGAAACTTACTACGAGGCGCTGGTTTACAACGGTTTCAAAGGTACTCTCTGCACACCGTCAAACTTTGGAATTGATGGGAATTGCTGATGTAGACCTCATGTTGGACGTGGCTGGGATCTTTCAACTTGCGTCAATTGTATGTTCTAGCTATAAGGAAGAGACTGCACAATTTTTAGCAGCAGTTCAGGTGAGGTTGTACAAGAAACTGACGATGAAGCAGTTTGAAGCAAATGGAGGTGGCTTCATCATATTTACAGTGCACAATGAGCAGTATAAGCACAATGAGCTTTACGGTTTTGCAGCAGGCACGCCTGGATATCCGAATATAGCAAAGGGTGAGCTCGATGATGTATGGTATATGCTGAGTGGAGAAAAGCCTTCCTACCATCAAGAAGTAAGGGCAACAGGATTCGAAACCCAGCAATAAACATTGCTAGGCGAGTCATGGCCAACTTGTTATATGCACGACCATCTCCAGAACCCATCAACTTAGGCGAAATGCAGCAGCTGGATATCACTTTTTCAACAATAATTGGCACAACTTCAACTGGAAGGGAGCTATATGGCGATAATGAGAGCGCAGGTTTGGCTTATGCTTTGGCTAAACAATTTTACGTTTACAGGACAAGAGCCATGCTTCAGGTCCAATGCCAAAATAAGAAGCCAATAAGCATTGGTGGAGTTGTAACCCCGCTTTTGATATTTTGCGGAGTTAGGCTGGATGGTGAAGATGAAGAGAACATTGTAGCACCAAGATTTCTGAACGTGCTAAAACTCAAGAGTTTATAAGTGCTAAGCAGAAAGGCAGTTGAAGATGAAATCGTCTACAACCTATATCATCCATGTGACTCCAACGCAAAAATCGTCTTGCCCTGCAGAGAGTTGAGCTTGCTGAACACAGTCAAAAATGTGGAGCTCACCCATTGAGCATGTTTAGGTAAGTTAGGCCTGCAGCAGAACCCGAATAGCCAACAGCTGAAGCTGAAAGCAAACAAGAGTCAGAAAAATATTTCTTCGATGAGTATAATCAAGCACGAATGGGCATTCCAGCTAGAGAGGCTCACAAATGAATTGGCAAGTTGCATAAGTTTGGAAAGTGGCTGGTCAAGAAAGTGAAAGGATTCGCTAAGGAATGGAATGAATGGGCTAAGGAAAGACATGAGCTGCGAAGAGAGATAGATGAGATCATGGAAAGGTTTAGCAGCGAGTTACCTAGTGGACAGGGTGAAGCAGCTCCAAAAAGACAATCAGTCTCAACAGATGGAGCTTATACCTCAGCACAGTCAGCCCCATCTCAAGCTCACCACTCATCTACTGAATTGAAGGAGCGGAAGACGATAAGGCAGAAGATGCCATCAAAAGAATCCATAGCAAAGACAAGGTATTGCGCAAACAGGCGAGTTCATATGTATGGTGAACCGAGCGAGCCTAGCAGAGCAGTAGAGCAAGCCGAAAATCCTGCGCCTGAACCAGCCACCAACCCGGCGAGCTACACGTTTGAAAAAATGAACGCTTCAACATCTCACATCTTTGACCTTTGAGTCAACAAGCTCCAATACCCATTGTAAAATCCGTAGCCTTTCTCCTTATGCCTTTGTTGTATTTGTTGTGTTTAAATTCGCTACTTCTGCTTGTTTATTTCTTGTTGCTCTATCTAGGATTTATTTCTCTGCTTTCATTCACACAGAGCACTGTGCGATTTAAGTTTGGGGGAGAGTCCTAGACATCTATTAATATATTTTCTGTGTTTTTATCTTCATCTTTACTGCATGCATCAACTCGTCACTTATTCATCACATTTAGGGCTTAGATTTCATCTCACTCATTCACTCACTCATTCACTCACCCTCTAACTTGCATTTCATAAAAAAAATAATAATTAAAGCATTCGCATGCATTTCATAATAGGATTGAGTATAGTTTTCATCGGAATCAACTTGCTGAAGTTAGGCATTCTTGCTAGGTTGTTTGCTAGTATCCATAGTGAACTTAGTGGTTTGGTGATTTCTCTCTGTAGAAAGCTTATAGGTGGACCATTTGCCTTGGAAAACTATGCTTGTGTTTGTGTCTTGAAAGGGTCAAGCTTGATTTCCTTCTAACTTGAACTTAAGCTCGCCGAGTTAAGGTCTGTAGATGCATTGAACATTTTCCTTGCTTGAGCTTGGTATGGCAAACTAACTGAAAATGAAAGCTCTTCCAACTGCAACTCATTCGATGATGCTTAAGGTGAGTGAGAATTATACGTAAACCCGTAACTTCTTATGCTCATTGAAACCGCGGAGAGTAGAATATGAAGCATCTATTCATTGGTGTGGATCCTCAAAAGGGACGTGAAACTGACCATTGACTAAGCTACAGATTCGAAGACCATGAGTTTGTGCTTAAACTGAACAAAACAAAGGAACTCACAAGTGTGCTTAATTGAATCTATGCCATACCAAGTTCAGGAAGTTGAAGCATATGTTCATTGATCTATAATCCCTTTTGAGGCATTCAACTCTAGAAATAAGGAATCAAGTTTGCACTCTTAGAGACCAGCTTAAGCATTAGTGATTTGAAGACTGAATGCTAAGCTTATAGAAGAGTATATAGTGAGAATTTGTGCTTAAACTGAACAAAACAAAGGAACTCACAAGTGTGCTTAATTGAATCTATGCCATACCAAGTTCAGGAAGTTCAAGCATATGTTCATTGATCTATAGTCCCTTTTGAGGCATTCACCTCTAGAAATAAGGATTCAAGTTTGCACTCTTAGAGAGCAGCTTTAGCATTAGTGATTTGAGGACTGGATGTTAAGCTTATAGACGAGTATATAGTGAGAGTCATAATGGAACATTGGTTCACTTGTGGTTTACAGTTTCAACCTGTTGAGGTGCTTGATAGGCGAGTTAGATGGTCCCTACGTCTGCAACCTCTCTTCCTGCTTAGTTCATTGCACTTGCTTGAGGCCAAACAAGGAATAAGTTTGGGGAAGTTGATCTTCATGTATTTTACCCATTTTAGCTTCATAGTTTGCATATGTTTGTATTCATTCACGTTCCATACTATGCATTTTAGAGTCCCATTAGGATCATTCTTGCATTTGCATAGCATTTTGAGCATCTCAGGAACAATGGAGCATTTTGGAGCGTTTTAGAGCAGAACAAGCCTGAAGACTGCAAGTTAGGCATGAAACTGAAGAGCTGGAGCCAAAACCTCAAGAACTGAAGATTGTGCAAGCCAAGTACCCGTCAACTCGTCAACACAACTCACCTGGCAATGGCGAGTTCAACCTCCATACTTAGCCAAAAACCACATTTTTGGGGAAATCGCCAGTTGTACTTGCCATACACAGGCGAGTGCAAGCCAATTGGAGCGTTTGCTGAAGCTGGACCCTCTAACTCGACCCCTGAACTCGCCATGCACCCTGAAGCGATATGGACCCACTTCATTTATTTCGACCGACTTTACCTTTTTTGTTGACTCAATTTAAGGCCCTATAAATACCCTTTTAAGCGAAAAAAGCAGTATGGAAGTTCAACCTAGTTTTTGCCTTTTTTAGTTAAATCCAGAATTCTCCCTGCCTCTTTCTTATTTTGTTCTTGTTGTTCTTGCTGTTCTTATGAAATTCATAGTTTCAGCTTGAATCTCGTTTTAGGTTGGTTAGATTTCGTTTCAAGCTTTATTTCCTATCTTTCATTATGCTTTATGTTTTCAAGTTAGAGGCTGCACATCTATCCATGGATAGTGAGTAGTCTGTTTAGGGTTTTTTGAGGAGATGAAGTAGATTTGGGTTGGTTTCTGTGTTTGTGATGTTTATGCTTGAATATTGTTATAAGTTGCGCTAGACTGAATATTCTTCATGCCTATTTTGACTTGATCACTCAGAATTTATTTTGTAGGCTATCTCACTCATAAGGTGTTCGATGATATGCTTGGCTTAGATTCAGTTTAGGATTGATGCATTATGGCCCAAGGGATTGGATGTTCAGAGCGTCAGTTAGTCATGTAGGATAGGCGCGTTAGTGCCAATTTGGGCGTGTGATCACCAAGGTATTGGGTTAGGTTGACCACGGGAGTGGCTTGTTTACCTTAGTATCCTTGACTAGAGTTGTTAGATAAAATCAAAACCCAAATTTAAATTTAGTTCATTGACTTCACTCTCCTCACAAGCCCATCTTTCTCTTATTATTTGCACTCACCGTTACCTGCTTAGTTTACTTGATCTATTTTTGCATTTTTACTTAGTTTATGTTTGCAAGTTAGATGTGTTTTTGCCATGCCTGTTTTCTGCGAGACAGTTGCATGCCATATCTACATTTCTTGCTTGCTTAGTTTCTGCATTTTTAAGTTGATTGTGACAAAATCAGTTTCACTTACCATTTTGACTGAATTGGCTTGAACTAGATAACTATCCATACCCTAAGTGTTAGCAGCTCACTTTGGTTCGACAACCTTATATACTATAATGATTTGATAACTTGACATAAAAACCTTGTTAACAGCCGTGTTCGACCCAACACATACGTACGTCCAAGGCCGCATTCGACCCATTGCTTCCAAACGTCCGTGACCTCACTTCGGACGTAGGTCCGAGGCTGCGTCCGACCCATTTCTTCCAAATGTTTATGACCTCATGTCGGACGTACGTCTAAGGCCGCGTTTGACCTGTTAATTCTGAAGGGTTGCAACTTCACGTCTGATGCCACACGTCCGAATGATGTGTCCCATATTTAGCCTAGTTTTCATTTTATTTTAACATCGTTTTCTAGTTATTTAGTTGCATCTCATGTCATTTAGGTCGACATAGGGTTATGCATTAGTGTCATTAGGCTTTGCATTTGCACATTTTCTTGGTTTTCAGTCTTTTTAGGTGATAAGGACCTTATATTATGGAGATTGGAGCTCAAATGAAGAACTTGGATGCTTGGAGAGTGGTACTATGTTTAGAAAGGAGAAGGCCCGGAGAAAAAGCTTGAAGAATTGGCTAAAGCCGCGGATTAAAGAAGTGCACAAGGTCTGGCCGCCAACAGTCCTGCGACCTGCATTGGTCGCGGGAAGGAAATGCTACCTGCGGGATGTGACTCCTCAACCGGACCAGTGATCTGTTCAGCCCGCATACCTCATCCCGGAACAGACTCTCGACCGGACCCGCGACCTGCATTGGTCACAGGTTGCAAAGTGATTATTCGCGGCAATCCCGCGATCAGTCCCACGACCCGTCCTGGTCGTGGACTGCGGACAGAGGACATCTCTCGATCCGGCCATGATCCCTTCTTTCCGTGAACACAAGACCCCTCGACCAAGCCGCGATATGCACACCCCGCGGACGCGTGAACCATCAACATTATGCTTTGACATTTTTGTTTTAAAACCAGTTTGTCTCGGTTTAGTGGTCTGACTTAAGTGACTCAAAACCCTAATCCCAAGGGGTATAAATACATGGATGGACTATCAACACATTATGCTTATCATTATCTAAAGTTTTTAAGATCTAGCTATAGTTATTCTCTCTTTTTCTCTCTAGAACATCTTTGAAGGTGATTGAGAAAAAACTTTGAGATCCATTTAGATGATCTATATTTTTGGGTCATTTCTTAATCTTATTAAGAATCTCTTGTTTATTTCTCTAGCCTATTTCATTATGCATTGCTTATTTGATTTAGACTTGATCATGAGTGAGTAGTCTACTAGAATGATTTAGGTTTTGGTTAGATCTAGGGCTTGGTTATGATTGTTTGATGCTTAGGATAGTTAGAACCTCCTATCTAGGTGCTTTTAAAGCTAGATTCATCTTGATCACATGGATTTAGATGCTAGGAAGATCATCGCTCGAGAGGTGTTCGATGAAATTCCCGAATGCCTATTTTAGGGATATTTCTTCATAGCCATTGAGAGATGATGTTATGGGATTGATTGGTCATAGTGGAGTTGATTGTAAAGCATTTGGGAGACTTGATCTAACAAATGAGTTTAGTTGGGTCATTTCTCGTGAATAGTGAATAGTGCCATGAGAGTGGGCTTGTCTAACTTTGATTGTTGTGTTCCATGCCCTAGGTGGTGTATTCATTTTCTATCATTTATCCATTTGCCCTCTTCCTAGATTGATTGCCATTGCCTAGATCATTCGCCTTTATTATATTGTTATTCACTTTCTTAATTTTGATTGCATTTTGCTTTGCTTTAATCTTGTTTGCTTTGATTGTTGGTTTAATATGATTAGTTGCATTTGCTTGCTTCTTGTTTTGTTTACTTCTTGTTTTAGTTTTTAGTTTTGCATCATCCATTTCTCCCCATTGCTCTAGATTAACATAGTTCCTTGCATTCATCCCTATTGTTGCAACCACAACTCCTTTGGGTTCGAACCTCAAGTGCTTGACAATGACATGATTGTTTTAGAATTTTTTGATTATAAATTTTAATTGATCATGTTTTAAATATGCAAATGCTGTCGCATCACCGAACTGAACCTCGACCAAGCCATCGACCTAGCGTCCGATCAACATGTGAACCACTTGAACTTTTTGCATCTTTTTTTATGGTTTGACCCGGTTTGTCCCGAGTCAATCTGGTTTACTTTTATGGTTTTTTAACCCTAATTCCAAGGGGTATAATTACATGGAATTAGATTATTAAACTAAGCTGAGCCTCATTTTTCATTTAACGTTGTTTTGTTCTTGCTTTGCTTCTATGACTTTAGAGAGGGAGATTTGAGAGACTACTTTGAGATCCTCTTGAATGATTCATTTTGGATTATTTCTTTGATATCAATTGAAGAATCTCTTTTTTATTTTTTATCTCTATTTCATTATGTTCACATTTATCTCTTTTATTGCTTTTGTTTTCAATACATGATGTGTGAGTAGTTAGATAGAATGATTTTAGGATTTGGCTAGACCTAGGGTTTCATTTTGGTTGATTGTTTCTTAGGCTGTTAGTTTCCTTCTAATTAGGTGGTCTTAATATTTGATTCATCTTGATCACATGAAGAATGATGCTAGGAATTTTGTTGCCTGAGAGGTGTTCGATAAAATTTCTGAGAGACTTATATTAGAGCTATTCTTCCTAGGCCTTCGAGAGATGATGTCTAGGGGATTAGTGGTCTTAGAGAGCTTGTGTTTAATGCATTTTAAGCCTTGAATTGGCAAATGAGATTTTAGCTTGGTTTATTGCTTAGAATAGGGTTCATTGCCATGAGAGTGGGATATTCTAGCATTGTTTGTTTTGTCTTATGCCCTAGGCTGTGCATTGAGTGAATCCTTGTTGCATCTTTCTTCCATTACCTTGCCCAATCGATGCCTATCCTACTGTCATTCGTTTTGTTTATCTTGTTTGTTGCTTGTTGCTTGTTGCTTTGTTTTGTTCATTGCATTTGCTAGTCTAAGTTGCTTTCATTTTGGTTTATGTTTAATGCTTGGTCCTTACTTGTTTAAGTTTGATCTTTGTTTCTTTTGTTTGTTTCAATCATTCCCTATTGATCTCTTTAGCTTAATCTAGGATCATCTTAGTTTTGTTGTTGCCAATTCTAGGATCCTTTTGGTTCGAACCTCAAGTGCTCATAATTGCATAGTTGTAGTGTTTTTTTTATCTATACATTTAATTCTGTTTGCTTAAACAATTTAGCACTCATCAAAAGCAAAGAAAAGGTTTAAGAGAGTGTGAACGTTTGACGAGAGAAAATTGAAATTTTCTGGGTGAGCCTCGACCATTTGGTCGAAGAAAGGATCGATGGGAAGTGGCTATGATGAAAGGACTTGACCAAACTATAGAGACGATTGCCCAACGAAAAGCCGCGGGACACGAAACAAGAGCCTCAAATGTTCGGCCGATGAGGCTCAGTCGATTGAAGTTCGCGGGATTAGTGGCCTCGATTGAATGATCAAGGCATGTGTCCGATGCAAGCTAGCAGACTCGACATGCAACCAATCCCTCAAACGAACGGTCGATGGACCCGTCCGATGGAAGCTCACGGGAAGTGAATTTGATAACAAGATTTATCGTCCGGTTATCAAATCCTTATAGTATATAAAGTTATCGAACCAAACCGTGATGTTAGCACTTGGGGTGTGGATAGCTAACTAGTTCAAGCCAAAATCAATGAAAACAGAGGGTTAGAGCAATTATGTCACAATTGGCTCAAAATGCAAAATGAGAGCAACCAGAGAAAACATGCAGAAAAATGACTAAGTAAAGTGAAACAGAGCTGAAAGAGATGCAACTTAGACAAGCAAAAACTAAGTAATTTAGAAACAGAGCAAGTAAATAGCAGAAACAATGGCGAGTTGCAGTAATGAAATGAAGATGGGCTTGTTAGGAGAGTGAAGTCAATGAACTAAGCAGAAATATGGGTAGTGATTTTGTCTAACAACCAAAGCAGGCGAGCAGTGTATCAGGATATTAAGGTAAACAAGCCACTCTCATGGTCATGAAATCTCAATTCAAGCGCGACCCAACCCAAATCTCTTTGGTGATCAGACGCTCAAACTGGCATTAACAAGCCTATCCTACTCGATCAACTAACTCTTTGAACATCCAATCTCTTGGGACAGAATGAATCAATCCTAGACTAAACCTAAGCCAAGCATATTATCGAACACCTCTTGGTTAGAAATAGCCTACACTTCAAGATCTGAGTGATCAAATCAAATCAAGCATTAAGGACATTCAGTCTAGCACCTCCTATGAACATACTCAAACATAAACATCACAAACCCAGAAAAATGCCAGATCTACTTCATCTCCTCACTAAGCCCTAACGAATCTACTCACTACTCATGGAAAGATGAACAACAACAAACCCAGAAAACATAATCAAAGGTGAAAAAGAAGAAACTAAAGCAAGATCTAACAACCTAAGGTGAGGATCAAGCATAAATCATGAAAAACAGCAAGAACAACAAGAACACAAAGAAGGAGGCAAAGAGAAAATATGGAACTAGCCAAAAACGGCAAAAACTAG
>OVAX01002768.1:0-26038 GCA_900406405.1 Lepidium africanum | reverse complement strand
CAATACTAAGCTTAAGCAACCTGGATTTCTCTAGTTCCACATTAATCTACCTCATTTCCTCCACACCCTAGTGAATCTACTCAAACTTTATAAGAAAATGCAGAAACCCAAAAAATAAAATAAAGTGCATAATTAGAAAAAGCAAAGAAAGACAAACTTTATTAAAGAACTAAAATCTGAAACTCAATCAATCATTCAAGATTCAAGCACGAAACAATGAACAAAAGAGAGAAAAACAACACTTTGAATCTCCATTTCTGGAAATAAAAACATGTATAGTGTTTTTTTTGGGCTAAGATGCTATTTATAGTCCAAAAAGCCCAACCCTAGAAGGGTCAACGCGGAGAAAAAGTCAACAAAATATATTTCTGGAAGGCCAACTCGCTCTGATGGCGAGTTGGACAGGCGAGTCAAACTTCTTCCTTCTGGAATTTGGTTTACTCGCTGGTTACAAAGAGTCATGCAGGCGAGTGATGCATCTGCGTGTCTTGGAACAAGTTCACTCGCTGGTCCACTCAGCAGGATGGTGAGTGAGGTGGGCGAGTGGCAGTTTTTCCAGCATAAATTCTTGACTCAGCCTGTTGGAGAGTGGTGAGGGTGAGTGGCAATTTTCCAAGCATAAATTCTTGACTCAGCCTGTTGGAGAGTGGTGAGAGTGAGTGGAAATTTTCCCAGCATAAATTCTTGACTCAGCCTATTGGAGAGTAGTGAGGGCGAGTTGCACTAAATCTGGCCCAATTCGGCTCCAAAGTTGTGTTTCATCCTCAAGTCCAAGTCTATGATGCTCCTCACGTCCACTATGCTCCAAAATGATCAAAATAGCTCCAAAAGTACCTAAATAACTCCATATGCAACATGTATGCAATATGAACCTAAAAGGGACTCTAGAATGATGAAAATGGTATGAATATAGATGCAATGTACACTAAATGATGCTTCTAAATGTGCTAAAATGCAGACATATCAATAGCCCGGTTAACCTCCCACAAAATGGTTTTGAAAGTTCATTCCGATCAGCAAAACTCAACGAATCAAAGCCGAACGGAGGTAAAACTGGAACAGTGGAGGGCACATCTGCAGTAGAGTAAAGATTTTCATAAAATTGAACGACAAAACTTTCTAATTCTTGGGAATTCGTGACTCAAGCTCCAATATCATTGTTGAGGCAATAAATCTTAGTCCTTAGTCTTCGTACTACCGTCTTTGTATGAAAATACTTAGTTTCCGATCCCAAAGGGCCACCCACTTCTCCCTTGATTTTTGAAACCACAAAGTTTATTCTTGTTCCAAAGTAGCTTCAAATTCCTTAAGGAGTTGTGCTTCATCATTTAATAACTAATCAGAATGAGAAATAGCGAGAGTGGTCTGAATATCCTTAATTCGTTGCATCAACTCATCCTTCCTCTTTTGGATATGTCCAAAAAAAATTTCTATTCCATTTTCAAATTTTACGCTTCAGTAGCTCCAGGGCAGCCGGAATGGTAATATGACTATTCCAGGAAGATTAAACCAACTCTTTGAAGCGTCCATGTTAGACCTAAGCAGCTTCAAATCGAAAGGGGTGATGCTTCAGATCACACTTAACTTTTGGGGAGAGCTGGAGGAGAATGGGGGTGTGATCGGAAGATAAAAATGGGAGGTGTGTGACGGCTGCAGCTTGCCATTTAAGACGTCCATGCGGACAACACAACACACGGTCTAGATGCTTGGCTACAAAGAAAGTCTCTGTTCGGCCACGTCTCCACGCTTGGCTACCTCGAATGCCCAAATCAATCAAAGGATTGTCATTAATCCTCTCACCAAACCTGAGTGAATCCTGCGACACTCTATCATTTCCACCAGTTCGTTCATCCAACCAAAGGATCGTGTTAAAATCCCCACCTATAATAGTAGGTATAGAGGACGAACAAACAACCTGCGATAACTGGTCGCAAAGGCCACTTCTCCTACTTGCCGATGGAGCCTCGTAAAAAGCCACTAATAACAGGGATGCAGGACCCGATCCCACTCTAGCAGCAATAAACTGGTCTAATGGTACTTGTAAAGAAACATCCCCGATTGATGATCTCCACAATAACCAAAGCCTTCCACTTTGACCTTGAGCATCAACTTAGTACGACTTGTCAAGACCCAAACATTCACAAATTTGAAGAGCTCGATCTCCACCTGCATGAGTCTCAAATAAGGCTAAAATATTCGTTTTAGACCTAATTCTGACATCGCAACTTCTCCTCCAGCAAGACCAAAGACTAGGCCTCTCATTTGTTTAGAATGAACCTTCTTATTTCTACGCACATTAGTGTCTAATGGTTTTAAATTTAGAGCACCTGTCTCTTTAAACACACCTTGAAATCCATCAACACCTTTACTAATGTTCGTTGTTATTGGGTTTGCATCCTTTGTTTTTGGCTTAGAAACATTTCTTGATTCATACTTCTCTTTGCGCATACAATTTTAACTATCCTCATTATCTTCCTTAGATTGGACGGTGTATCCTCCGTAGATACACTTGAATCATTTTCAAGATTATCAAATCTATTAGCAATCTTAACCGTTTGAAAAGCATGTTTGAGTGGGATGTCATGACGATTGTGATCTCCTGACATTAAAAATTTGTTAACCGTTTTCACCATCTTGTCCACAGGTTTATCCACACGTTTAGAACGGTGAACCACTGTGAAACTATCACCGGTTTGAACTGCGTGAACCTGCGCATCTTCTTTTGTCATCAGATTCGATTTTTGAGTATTAGGATTCTCCTTTTCCGTTGGAATCACTTGTGGACATCGCTGAAGAAGATGACCATATAAACCACACTTTGAACATATTTTAGTAAGACCTTCATAACTTGCGAGATATCTTTCGTTATTAATCATGATAGAGTCTTTGGGTGGTTTACGTAAATCTCCACACATATCCTTGCAAATCTTGTCCGTTCATAATTTAAAGTAGTGAGGTCAATCCTAACAGGTTTACCAAGACCATCGGCAATGCCCAATAAGATTTTTTTATGATAAAAATTGATTGGGATGTGTGATAAGCGAACCCACACTGGTGTTGTGACAATATCATCCTTCAAAGGATCAAATTATGGAGACCATGCTTGTAGTAATAGGTACCTCCCAAAAACCCTCCATGGGCCACCGGTTAGCGTCGCAAGGTATTCTTCTTCGAGGTCAAAGTGTACCAAGAACCATAACAATTATACATTTTTTACAAAGGCCATTCATCACGTTCAAGATATCTTGATCAATAGTTACCACTGCTTCTCTGTCATCACCATTGGGAAACTCTACGCGTAGCTTCTCGGCAACAAACGCTTCATCTAACACTAAATTTGGGTATACCATCCCTCATACACTAGATTCCTTTACCCTTGAAGTCCATGACCGGTTTATATCTAGTGGATCTTTCGGTGGGGGTTCTTTGTCCACAACATCTGACATAACTGCATCCCGCTCATCAACGGTCAAAACCTTACATCCGCCATTATCCTTCTCTGTCATCATTTTCTTGTTTATTCTTTAATTATTCTTGCTCACTGCTACTTCAAGAACGACACGAATCGTTGTTGATTTTACCACTGGGATAAATGTTTCAGAGTAATCCAGCCCATATTCCTGATCGAAACCGCGTGCAACTAACCTGGCTTTTTCAATTTTCCCAGCTGGATTGAACTTCAGCGTGAATATCCACTTTGTTGAGATCACGTTTTGATGAGGTTATGGTGGTACCAAATCAAAAGTGTTGTTGCGTACAAGAGCATTAAACTCCTCTGTGGCCGCATTTCTCTAATTCGTATCTGCAAGAGCTTGTCCTATTGTTTTTGGTTCAATTGGAGGAGAATCTTGTGTAATCGCGAGCATATTGAGTTTATGCAACGGTTTTGCAATCTTTTTTTTGCCTCTGGTTCGCATTGGATGGAGATTGAGAGGCGGACTGGAATCAGTGGCCGGCAGCAAGGTGGATAGAGGTGGTGGAGCCACGGGCGGATGTGGTTGTGCAGGTACCAGAGGCGAGAGAGCAGCCTCTGCTGTTAACAGTGAAATGGACTCTCTTGAAACCAATCCATGTGAAAGTGGGCTTGGATTTAATTGGCCCAAATCTGAGAACTCAAGTAATTAGGCATGTTGTGTAGTTGTATAGTCCACATCAGAACTTGGGCCTATTGTAGCATCCAAATGAGAAGGCCCATGAGTGACTAAAGGAGATCTCGTTGTTGTTGCAGGTGCTGGAGCTGACAACGTTGGAGATGACGACGGAACAAGCAAAGGAGCGGAGCACGGGGGCTGACTCGCACACGGCGGAGCTGGTGTGAGCTGAGGAGTAAGCCGGACGGGGATTGTGGTGTGTGGTGCGGTGGTGGAAGGGCTTTGGGAAGGATTTTCTGGATGTGGTGGTTGTGATTTCTGTGACTCGAATGGGTATTCATTCTCAACAAATTGGATATGGCGTGAACTATAGATGCGTACAGTGGCTGGGTCAAGGCAAAAATACGCGCTCTGCGTCAAAGAGTACCCAAGAAAGACACACACAGCATATTTAGCTTCAAGTTTATGTTGAGTGTATGGTTTGAGCCAAGGGAAGCATAAACAGCCAAAGACTCGGAGCTTGAGATAGTTTGGTTGATCTTGAAACAACTTCATGTATGGTGATAGATTCTCCAGGATTGGTATGGGAAGTCTATTAATAAGATAGACTGCTATAGCGAAAGCAAATGGCCAATATTCAGGAGGTACCGATGCTTGACTCATGAGTGTTAGACCAGTTTCTACTATATGTCTGTGCTTTCTTTCTGAAAGTCCATTGTGCTCTGGTGTGTGTGGTAGACTTGTGAGGTATGAGGGCTATGTATTCACCACCATTGTCTGAGTATAAATTCTGAATTTTCTTCTGGAATCGAGTCTCCACTAGTTCTTTAAAGGCAGTGAATGTGTTGTGGACTTGGGATTTATTTTTGAGTGGATAGAACCAGGTGTATCGGGTAAAATGGTCAATGAAGATGACATAGTATTTATAGGAGTCGATTGAGGTGATGGGTGATGTCCAAACATCTGAGTAAATATATTGGAGAGGTTGCGTAGAAGAAATGGTATTATGAGCAAAAGCAAGTCTGTGACTTTTATTTAAAAAACAATCTGAACATGAAACTTGTTTTTGACTTGAACTTGAAACAGGTAAAGAAAAGGTGGAGATAACAGAATTTCAAACAGAAGCAGCTAGGTGACCAAGTCGAGAATGCTAGAACTGAAGGGTGGTTTTGGGAGTTGGTGAGGTGAAGTGGGAAGCGATGATGGTTGGGGATGTTGGCCACTCGTACAGCTCATTCGCAACTTTGCCGTGGAGTAATGGGGCCCCCGCGTTGAGATCCTTCAACAGAGACCTTATTAGTATTGCAGAGACGGTAAACTGAGATCAAGTTCTTGTGAATATTTGGAACATAAAAGATATCTTGCATATTTAAGAGCGAGTAGGAGTAGGGAGTGATGTGGAACCCGTATGCGTAATAGGGAGTGAAGATCCATCTGCAATAGTCACTTTTTCTCCTCCGTTATAAGGCTGATGGAGAGCCAAGTTGTTGAGATCAGTGGTCAAGTGATGTGTGGCTCCGCTATCTAGAATCCAGTTGTTTGGATTGTAAGAGTGAGTGACTGCCATATTAGCTCATGGCTGCCAGTTATTTTGAGGAGAGAGCTACGGCAGATTGTTCTGAACACCAAGGAGATGAAGTTGTGAGCAGCGGCGGGCACTATGGCCATGAACTCCACAGATTTGGCATTTCCCTTGGTACCCTCTTGGTCGATTTGAGAAGATGCTTGCGGCTGTGAGTAGTTTTGGGACTGATTTTGCTGCCAGTTCTGATTGTGATTCGGAGAGGGGTTCTGTTGCCAGTTTTGAGAGCCACGAGAATTAGACTTGTTCTGATTATTCCGTGTGGTATTAGGAGATCCACGATAGGACACAACGTTTGCAGTGATCGGGAAATATGTTGGATGAGCTGCAGTGTGAAGCTTAATCTCATGGTTGATTAGCTTCTCATGAAGCTCCAAGATCGCTGGTGGAGTATCACGTCCTTCAACTTGATCCACCACTTGTTTGTATTCTTCAGGAAGGCCTTCTAATATGTATTCAATCTTGTCCTCCAGATCCAGCGGTTTGCCAAGGAGTGCCATTTGATCAAAGCGGGTAATAAAACCCTGAATGTATTCATCTATGGACTTTGTTCCTTTAGTCCATTGTTTGACTTGTTGATGTAGTTGTTTGAGATGTCCCCTACTTTGTTTTGCATAGGTAGCAGAGAGGATTGACCAGATATCAGCAGTTGATTTAGCTGTGCAAGGATCGGTTGAATATTGTTGCTTATAGCGCCTAAGAGTGCACTGTAAATGAGGCGATCTTGCCTCTTCCAGATGGTGAATGCCGACTTTGTAGTTACAGTGGTACCTTTGGTCAGAGTAGGAGGAGGGGATTGAGTAGATTCATCAAGAAAACTGGATAATCCATAGCCATCAAGTAGAGCATGGATCTGTCTTGACCACATAAGAAAATTGGAGGAGGTGAGTTTTGTGACATTTGTCATACTCACGTTGAGAATAGAGGGATTCTCAGAGACTGAAATTATCTCGCTGGGAGGGGTAGGAGTAGGAGAGGTCGATACCATGAGTGAAGGTAGGTGGGAAAACCTAGAGATTTGAAAATTTTGGGTTTAGGTATTAATGCTCTGATACCGTATGTATTAGGAGGCTGAATAATCTTTATTAGAGTAGTGACAGTATTTATACAAGCTATGTACGTGTAGGGTTACAATTTAAATTACATATTTATCCTTATTTGTCTATAATGGAAAGCCCAAGTTTCTCTCAAGCCAACTGTTGGAATGACAATCCCACCGTTAAATATGAAGAGCAAGGAGTCACAAACCTTCTCTATAAAATTCAGCTAAATCGGAACTCGTTAAAGGCTGCATGCACTGTTTTGATCAATTCCAGCGAGACCTCTCTTCTAGAGAGTGAATACGTTTTTTTTTTCTCGTTATATAATGGTTATTTCTTTTAAAATTTACAATTTAAGGTTAAAATCTACATACGCATCTTCGTTTAATAGTATAGATCAATTCCAGCAAGACTTCTCTCCTAGAGAGAGAATACGATTCTTTTCTTTTTCTCGTTATATAATGGTTATTTCATATAAAAGTTTACAATTTAAGGTTAAAATCTAAATACGCATCCTTGTTTAATAGTATAGATGGATGTGGAAAGATTGGGCTTAAGAATATGAGCTTCAGCCCACAGATATCGTAAAAACAGCTTTGGAATTTTGTTCGTACACATAGTTTTGTATGCTAGAAAACGTCTAATATTAACATTTACCAAAAGAAACATTTGTGATCCAAAATAAACTCAAAACTAAACGAATCATGTGTAAAAAAGTCCAAAACCCATTGAAATGGTTCATGAACCCAATTCTTAATTTTATTCTTCGCCATTTAACTTTATTATTGAAAAGATTCCCAAACAGGGGAGACTCAGAAACAGTGTTAGGACTATCGGGTCCGAATGTAATCGAAAACAGAGGTAATAGAAACAGGCCCAAAAGGAGCAGTCTCTCTACATGCTTGTTCCAGGTGACAGTCTACGGTCTTCCTCTATCAACCTGGTCAGCCATGCTGGTGCAACAGCTGCTACACATAAGTTGAAACGGCCATTTTCTGTGACACTCCAAGCTATTCTCTTTGACGGTTTGTGTGCATTAGCGGTTCGCATTTGAACCTCACAGGCCCGGAACTTCGTCTTCAGCTTGGCGAAACTATCGACGTACGTTCTATACTTTGGCTAGAGCGGTTTATTGTTGAGTGACAAAGTAAGGGTCTCTAAGGTGTTGATGAATTGTATGAATGACTTGTATTCACAGTAAGTTCTTTTCACAAAATTATCTAATTAGTTTTACATAGTTTCACATATCTAATTAGATCGTTAATCGTTGGATTCAATCCTCCACTTTCTTCTTAGATTTATTTTACAAAACCAAATGCTCGAGATTTGGTCTATTTTTTTCTCTTTTTGTTACGGTTTTATATGGTTTATGCCTCAGGGGTACAAGAAAAAATGGAAAGAATTGGATTGAATCATTCGACGGTTTCATGATTTCATTCCTAGAAATTATGTCCTTCTGTTTAGTTTTTTGTTTATCCATTAAGGTTCTAATGATTTTTTCTTTCATCTTCTCCTTATGATATTGAAATTAATTCATTTTCTTCTTTTGTGCAATCTTCCATTTGAGAGGGTATTTAACGACTTGGAACATAGTTTAGTCAAGAATGTGGATCAACAGACTTATTTTGTGAAAACTTAGTTGGCGGATGGATTCATATTATTGATAAGTTGAATAATTTAGTCATAATCTTCAAAAACCAAAGTGGTAGTTAAAGTCAACGGAAAAAGACAAAAAGATACGCTTTTCCTTACCAAGAGTGAGACAAGAGATTGATGAGTACAATTAAAATAAAAAAAATTCACTACACACGTGTAGTTGTATATACTTGAGGTTCGATCCTACAGAAAACTTAGATTTGCAACAATATAAATGGGAAGACTATATTAAGGTAGAGAGAATCAAAGGAAGAGAGAAATAGCAATTAAGAAACCAAAAGCAAAACAAAACAAAGCAAGAAACCAAATATAAAACAAGAAACAAAGCAAATGCAACTACTAATAGCCAAACCAACAATTTAAAGCAACTCAAACAAAGCAACAACTTAAACAAAGCAAAGGAAATAACTAGCAACAATCAAGATCAAACAAACGAGTGGCTTAGGAAATGGCAAATCGATTTTGGGAAAGGGCAATGGAATAATGGATGCAACGAGGATACAATCAAGCTCAGCCTAGGCCATGAAACACATCAAACAAGCTTGACTAGCCCACTCTCATGGCACTAATCACTATTCTAAGCAAATAACAAGACTAAACTCTCATTTGTCTAATCAAATGCCTAAAATGAATCAAACTCGTGTTCACAAAAACCATTTAACCCCATAGAATCAGTCTCTCGAAGGCTATGAAAGAAAAACCCTAAAATATGCTTTTGGGAATTTCATCGAACACCTCTCGGGAGATGAAATTCCAAACATCAAAATTCAAGCGATCAAGAAGAATTAAGCATTAAGACTACCTAAATAGGAGGAAACTAACAACCTAAGCATCATTGAACCATTACCTAACCCTAGATCTAGCCACAAACTAAACCATTCTAAAAGACTACTCACTAATAATGTTGAAATCGAAAATGCAAACTATTGAAATGATGAACATAATAAAAAAAAGATGAGAAATGGACAAGAGATTCTCATTAATGAAAGAGATAATCCAATAATGAATCACCCAAATGGATCTCAAAGTTTCTTCTCAAATCACTCTCCAATGTTCTTGGAGCAAAAAAAAGCAAAAACTTAGAGAAAAACTATAGTGAAAATAGAAATTAAAGGCTAAATGTGCTAAGGTTATGTTTTTTCCAGGTATTTATACCCCTTGGGATTAGGGTTTAAAAATCACTAAAACCAAACATGTTTGATCCGGGACAAACCAGGTCAAACCATAAAATTGCCCCAATTGACAAGTGTGGTTCGTTGGCGTCAAATTATGGGTTGAGAGGCTTGGTCGAGAGCTTCACAAACCGCAAGGGCCTCAGACGTGTGGGTCGGCCAGTTGGGCGAGACTTCTCCTTGGGTTACATCGTCGGACAGTTGGTCTCGTGCTTTGGCAATCTGTTGGATGGCATCAGGCATCAGGTCAAAGACTCGGCGCAATCCGCTGGTTGGCATCGGGTACTGGGTTGGACGGCTGGTCGCGGCTTTGGGCAATCCGCTGGTTGGCGTCGAGTATGTGGGTCGGACGGCTTGTTGCGGCTTCTGGCAATTTAGCTTGAAGTGGTCGGACGCGGCCATTGGGTAGCAGATTGAGAGTGAGCCAAGTCGGACGCGGCTGTCATACAGGTGGTCGCGGCCTTGTTTTTCTCCTCGCCGGGCCGCGGCCTTCGGGTATTTTGTCGAGCTGCGGCCGGCCTTACACATCCCTCGACCACGGCCATGAGCCAAGTGGTCGACCTCAAGTCCTCAAATCTTCTTTGTCCATCCTTTAGCTCTAATCTAATCCCTTTTTATGCATACTTGATCCCATAAGCTCCAAACCTCATTGTTGAAGTCTCCAATCATCTAAAAACACCGAAAAACATGAAAATATGCAAATGCAAGACATAAGGACACTAATGCATTAATTGTACACAAAGTGAATCTAAAATGATACTAAATGCAACTATATGAATGGAAATGATGCAAAACAACGATAAAAAACATGCTAAATATGACATATATCAACTCCCCCGGACTTACCTTTTGCTTGTCCTCAAACAAAAAAACTACAATCCCGGAGAAGAGGTTGTGACTGGGAACTCAAAGCTAAAACTATGATGATGCAATGTTAAGCTCAATAACCAAGTTAGCAATTCTATGATGCAAGATAAGCAAGTTTACTCAAAAATCTTAGCCATACTCATCACAACTCAACTTAAATTCAACCTCAACCTACACATGCATTCAAGACTTTTCTCATCTGCCATGAACCATCGGTCATGTGCTCTCGACCATTTAGTCAAGTGATTTCATCCTGCTGCTTCCCATCGGCCATATTTATCGACCAACTAGTCGACCTTCAAGCCCATTTTCATCATTTTAAGTTCAATCCATATAACTCACCTCCTTGTTTAAGCTTTTCACTCCCCTAGATCAAAACCACTACAAAGAACACTCCAAAACATGCCAAACCCAAGCAACACAAAGAAAAATTTAAAACTATTCACAAAGGATACCATGGGATTGCCTCCCAAGTGCGCTTGTTTTATGTCTCAAGCTCGACATAAGGCACCACTTTTTATGCGGTGATGGAATCGGAAGGCGGAATCTTCTCCGCAAATGCATCCCAAGAGTAGACTCCTTTTACTCTTTTTAAGAAAGAGGTGTAGCATGAGCTTGGATCTCCAGGATCATACTCATCATAGAACCATCCCCTAAACTCTTTCTTCCTAACCTCCTTAAAGAATGGCAACTTCCAACGATCATAATTACCCAATGCTATAGTGAGGATTATACCAAGATGCTTGTTAAATGGCTTTGCCTTTGGAGATTCTTCTTTATACTCTTCCTTGAAGTTCATGTCAATGAGATTGTGAGTCCACTCTCGTGGCAAACAATCTCTGTAAATCTATCAACTGACCCTATCATCATAAGCGTTTAACAACCTAACTGGCGTAAAGCAACAGTTTAATCAAGCCTAATAAACACCTTAGACAATTAATCTCTTAACCTAAGGATGCAAATTCCTGAGACTGTTGGATCAGACAATTTCACACACCTATCAAAAGCTAAAAGTCTAAGATCATGTTTCAATTGATCAAAAAGGAACAAGCATTAACAACACCAAAGCAAAAGAGATCTATACTATTCTACTCTTAAGCAACTTAGAAAACTTTAAGATCCACGCTGGTCTAGTCCGTTCCCTGAGGAACCCTAAGTTAACTACTCATAAATAACTACTCATAAACCATGGGTGAAATAATCAAAATAACAATCAAAGTGGATGACATGATCATAAAATTTAGAAAGTAAACTTAGAATGAAAACAAATTGAAACTGAATTAAAAGATCATAACACCAAAGTGGAACTCTTGTTTAGGAATTCCAACGACGAAAAGCTCAAAAAGGTTTCTGAAGCAGCGGTAAAAACTTAGATAAAAAATCTGTAACACAAAGGATGTATTTATACTAATCCCCCGTTAAACCTAAAAAGTAGAAACAAAAAACTAAGAAAAATAGGTGACCCGACTTCGTGGGTCGAGTCGAGTAATTGAGCCATCAAAAGTGGAATTGTCTCGGCCCATCAAGTGTGGTAAATCCATGCCATGATCTAGTGCATTACACCGTGTTAGATCTGTTGTGATACGAGGCTTGTCATGAATTGATCCGCTGACACCACTATGTCATCCGAGTTAATGTGGTTTTGTCATCCGAGTCGCCTTGTGACGTGATCCGAGTCGCCGTGGGGGATTCATCCGAGTCGCGTTGCTTATTCATCTCTAGTCTAAACTTCCTGAAAAAAGCTCCAAATGCAATGTGTATGCTATGCAAATGTAACCTACGTGAACAAACTACAAATGACTCGAATGTTATGTAAATGCAACAGATTCGTATGAAAAGTGAACTAAAAATGACACCTAAAACATGCTAAAATGCGTGTATATCAACTCCCTCAAACTTAGACTTTGCTTGCCCTCAAGCAAATGTAAAGAACTAAGCTGGAGAAGAGGTTGCAGACAAAGGGAATATCTTACCTCAAACTGTAATCCACAAGTGAACTCATTACCTTTGGAAAAACCACAGTATACTCTCATCCAAGCTTAGCATCCAATCTTAAGATTCCTAACACCTAAGCTGAACTCTAAGAACACAGATTCAATCCCCTATTTCTAGTGGTGTAGGCCTCAGGAAGGACTATAGATCAATGAGTAACATATTCGACTTCCCTCAACTTAACAAGATTTATTCAATTTAACATTTTGCTAGTTTTGTTTTGGTGCAGCAACTTTACTTGTTTTGTTTTAATTCAGCACTTTGCCAGTTTTATTTTGGTGCAGCAACTTGAGTCAGAGGTTTGCTTTATGTTCCTTTTGGGGATTGGCAAACGTGTCAAAGTTGCTACAAATTCCCTCTCGAGTTGGTTTACACAAGCGTGAGAGTCTATGGGTTTACGCACCCTTCCAGCCGCTTGACCAAGTTTTATGAGAGACTGATAGTGGATTTACACAAGTGTGAGAGCCTATGAGTTTATGCACCCTCCCATCTGATTCATCCTGACAAGATACACAAAGATGTATGGGTTTACGCACACCCGTGGTTCCCTTTTGTGGCCTCCTATCGCTTAGCATTCTAGGTTGATTTACACTGCAGTGGATCATGTTAATCACATGAAAGGAAAACGTTCAATTAATCTCTAAGCCCTAGTTCGGTAATTTAAAGTTTAATTTGAGGGAATTAAACCGAGTCCTTTCGAGTCACAACACAAGTAAAGGTTTCCTAGGCGAACGATCTACTCATAAGTTTTCTAAAGAGGAAAATCGCAGTCCACATAGTTCACTACAGTTACTAGCCAACAACCTAACGAGAGTGCCTATCATAAGCAAGATTGATTCCCAAACACAAATATGCAATGACATGACACTCTTTTTATGATTTTTGAAAAAAGTTTCAAGATTTTGTTTTTGTTTTGCTATGCCATAGATAATGCCTGAACTAAGAGGGAATGCATGAATTGAATACAAATAAAAACTAAGAAACACAGAAAGGATGTTAATAACCTTTAGGACTCTCCCCCAAACTTAAACGACACAGTCCCCTGTGTAATCAAAGTCTGAAAGAAAATCTTAGAGAAACCAATGCAAATGTATATAATGAAATGAGAGTTGGAGTTTGTTATCTCACTGGAAGATAGACCAGTCCCTTGGATCCACATCCATGCTATTGTCGTGGGGTTATGGTTCTTGTTGTTGTTCCAACGGTAAGGTGTAGTTGAAGAAGTTCAAAGTTGACCCCAACAGATCCAAAAAGTTCACCTCCGCATGCGGTTGGAAACCTTGCGGTTGGAAGAACTGGGGTTGGAAAGACTGCGGTTAGAAGACTTGTGGTTCCACTATACTTTCCTCATGTTGAAGAATGGAGCTTGTGCTTCTCCTCCGTCGAGTTTGACTCGATGACATCCTTTGTAGTGGCGGGTTTATGACTTGGCTTGATGTGCAACTCTGGGGGTTCTCTCAATAGCGTAGTTATATTACTCCTCACAGCGGTCATCTGTTGTCTCAAGTAGAGTAAGACTGTTGAGATCAAAGTGAAAGGAGTGTGGCACTACCTGGCATTGTTGTTGAGATGGCATTGGTCTCTCCATGTATGATGATGCACAGCGAGGTTACTCAGATGTCGAGCACCTACTGACTTTGCTCACTGCTGACGTGGACCGTCAGAGAGGTGGCAGACTCGGTGCTCTGATTCCTGTCGGGATTGAGTCTCTTCCTTGGCGAGAACTAGAGCTAAGCTTGAAGTTCCTGAACTGTGCTTCCAATGTGCATTTACAAAATCTTTGCACAATACCAAGGTGTTTGTGAGCTACTTTCACTCCTTTGCTCATCCACGGGTGTGTGTACTTATCAAAGTAAAAGCACTCTGGTGCATTTCTGACCGGTCTGTCGAATCTTGCCTCCGCTCCTGAGATTCTTGTCTTCACTCCTAAGATTCAGCATGAGTTTGTTTCCCAAAGAGTATCCCTTTCAAAGGAAGAAAAGCCACGCTGCCTAATCTGCTAAGTGAAGTCTATTCCACATTAGGTAGTCCTACCTTGGAGTCCTTTCCTATTTTCTGGTGCGTGAACTTGTATAACCAAGTCCCTCCAGGTGGTGATGGTGCTATGAATCGATTTTTCTTGAGGTACGCCGCGTCGATCCATACCGGAGGGATTGCCTTCATTTCAAATGGAATGTTACATGCTTCAAGAACTCTCGTCATGATCCCACCATATTGAATTATTCCCTTACTCTTATCTGATAACCGTGACCCCCATCCTAGATAAGTGGTGAGATGCTTCATTGATACTTTAGTGAAACTGACTCCATTTGCCTATCCCTTAAATGTCATGCCATTGTTACCAGTGTTGTTAAGAACATGGATGAGAGCCTCATCAATCATCTGCATTTCTGTAAGGCGCATGCATCCCGACTCGTTTCTGGCAAAGTAGGTGTTAGCAATTAGTCTGTGGAAGTAGCGAATTGCATGGTTTATGATGTTCCTGCACTTGTTGTTGGAGGGATTATACGGTGGAGGACGTACTATCACGAGCCACAGATGATCTAACTTTTCTCTATCATATTCAACATCGAGTCCCTTGCACGCAGGAAGTTCAAAAAGCTCTTCGAACTGTGTTACCGTGAACGAACATTTTCTATTGTTGACTTTGAATGTCAGTTCACCGAATCCACCTATGCGCTTTAACCGCTCTGGCTTACTGGAGTACTCACGCAATATGATTGATGTGAGAAACTAAACAGTTTCCTTTTGATACGATTATTGGAAATTGGATACAAACTGCATTAATCCACTCTAGTGCAGCATAAAATTGACATCCTTAGCAATCCCCAACTTGACTATCGTGGCCAGATGCACATATCTTGTACCAAACACTTTCATTTGCCGAAAAGCAGTGACCGCATCCTTATATCCAACTTTCAAGTCGTCTCCACCGTCATCTCCTCCACTTAGACTTTCATATCCGTCTAATTACTCATCTTCATCCAATTTTTCACGAACGGCTTTGCCTTTACGGATATCTTTTCACCTCTCCATAAGGTCTGAAGCTGAGTCGTCATCTTCAATGTGAATTGGAGATCCTTCTGCCATCGAACGTGTTAACCATCTCTTTGACAAAGAACCAATGCACCACCTCATATTCGCTCGTGATTTGGAGGATTGAATTGTTCATGGAGGTTTTGAAAGGTAAGTGGTGGGACACGGCTACTACAACCGAGTTAGTGTGGGACTCAACGGAGCGAATGGAATCGAGAAAGGCGGCTATTGGTGTTGGTTAAGTCACATGTTGACTCGAATGAGAAAGTTAAGTCGCGTGTGACTCAGATGAGCAACCCGTGTGAATTTTGCGGCGCGTGGCAACGGCGTCGACTCGGATGGTGGTGCGGTGGCGATTATTCACGAGCGGCTCTTCACGGTAGTTTAACTCAGTTGCGCAATAAGGATCACGAAAATGGTGGTGCTTGTAGCTCGGTTCTTCACTCTGAGTGGTTGTAACGACTAATATGATACTGAGCAGTTGCACGTGACTCGTTTGTTGAAGTGGAGTTGAGAGAGACTTGGCTGTGTGTCTCGAGCTGGTGTGGCAGCGGTTGTGACTGCTTTAGCTTGGATTAGCAAGACGAGTAGCGAAAGACGGCAATAGTAACTCAATTACAGCAACAGAATCGATGTGGTGGTGGCTGTAACTGCTTGGTAATCTTCGACTTGAATGCAAAGCTTCGTTCTTGTGAAGAGAGATGATGATGCCAAGTTCAATGATAAAGATCAAGAGGAGTGATGTCTGTACTCACTATAAGTAAAGATTCCAGCTGCAAACCACTCTTGTGGGTCTCATTTCCTTTGCATGTCGAGTCAAATATATATATATATATATATATATATATATATATCTATATTTGAAAACAAATTGACTCGACCAACCAGCTGTCAAGGTCAGGATGAAATCCTGAAATGAATAATCAAAACCAAAGAACATGGTTAAAAACTGAAAATAAATATTAAAAGGGTATCATGGGACTTCCTCCCAAGTGAGCTCTTTTAAAGTCATTGAGCTTGACTTTTCGCTCCTATCATAGTTGGGCAGGTGCATCGAGAATAACATAAGTTCTCTTAAGCACATTCTCATCAGCTATATACTGTTTCACTCTCTGCCAATTCACAGTGAAATCGTGACTGTTCTTGTTAATTAGAGTCACCGCTCCATATGGCGAGACTTCTTTAACCTTGAAAGGACCACACCACCTTGATTTCAGTTTTCATGGGAATAACTTGAGTCTCAAGTTGAAGAGAAACACTTGATCACCATCAATGATCTTTTTTGGCGCAATCTTTTTATTATGGAGTGCTTTATTCCTTTCCTTGTAAATTTTTGAACTCTCACAATCTTCAAGTCTGATCTCCTCTAACTCATGCAAATCCATAAGTCTTATTTCTTGAGCTGACTTGAGATCGAAATTCAGAAACTTTGTAGCCCAAATTGCCTTGTACTCTATCTCAACAGGAAGGTGACAAGATTTGTCATACAACAGCTGAAATGGAGTTCTTTCAATTGGTGTCTTGTGAGCTGTACTATATGCCCATAAAGTATCATCAAGTTTCGCAGCCCAATCTCTTAGATACACCAACAACCCTTGACAGTATTGCCTTGATCTGCTTGTTTGAAATCTCCACCTGACCGCTGGTTTATGGGTGATAAGGTGTAGCAACCTTATGCTCAACTCTATACTTTCTAAGCAAATTCTCAAATAGCTTGTTGATGAAATGAGAACCTTCATCACTGATTACAACTCTTGGAACTCCAAATCGAGTAAATATGACGTTCTTGAATAATTTTAGAACTACCTTAGTGTCATTCGTTGGGCATGTGATTGCCTCAACCCACTTGGAAACATAGTCAAAGGCTACCAGAATGTTAACAGTTTCCATGTGACGGTGGATTGAATGGCCCCATGACGTCTATCACCCAGCAGTCAAACTCCTCAATCTCAAGAATTGGATTATGTGGCATTTCATTCCTCTTGCTAATGTTACCCATCCTTTGACAAGGATCACACTTGGAGATAAATGCTTGAGCGTCTCTGAGCATAGTCGGACACCATAAACCTGCTTGCAGAACCTTTTGAATTGTCTTGAATGTAGCAAAGTGTCCCACGTATGCTGAACCGTGACAGTGCTCTAAAACACCGTGAATCTCTTCCTCTGCAATGCACCTTCTGAACAAACTGTTGCATCCCTTCTGGTAGAGATAGAGTTCATCTTAAAAGTAGTGGTTCATATCCTCTGATAGGAATCCAAGCTTTTTGGCACTTCACCAACAACAAGGTAGTTGACTAAGTCTACGTACTTAGTATTGGTGCATATACTAAGGCTTCCTTGATCTTCAAAAAGTCTTCAAGACACTCGGAATCAAAAGTAAACTTGACATCCTTGCTTAGCAGATGAGTCAACATCCTTGCAATTTTTGAGAAATCCTTGATGAATTTCCTGTAAAACCCAGCATAATTCCTACACATTCCATCGCATTTTTGATGAGAGAGCATTTTCATACTCAAAGACAATCAATTACAATTTATAATTAACAAATGCTCAAACAAACTTGTCCTTGTAGAGCACTTGAGGTTTGAACCCAAGAGAGTAGTGGTTGCAACAATAGGAATGCAAGGAACTATGTTAATCTAGAGCAATGGGAAGAGATGGATGATGAAAAACTAAAAACTAAAACAAAAAGCAAATAAAAAAAGAAACAAGCAAATGCAACTAATCATAGCCAAACCAACAATCAAAGCAAACAAGATAAAAAGAAATCAAAATGCAATCAAAACTAAGCAAGTAAATGACAATATGATAAAAGAGAATGATCTAGGCAATAAGAATCAACCTAGGGACAGAGCAATGAATGAATGATGCAACAAGGAGCCAATGAATACACCAAATACACCACCTAGGGCATGGAACACAACAATTGCACTAGTCACTATTTAACAAGCTAGACTAGCCCACTCTCATTGCACTAGTCACTATTCAAGAGAAATTACCCAACTAAACTCTCATTTGTTAGATCAAGACTCCCAAATGCTTTAAAATCAAGTCCACTATGACCAATCAATCCCATAACATCATCTCTCAATGGCTATGGAGAAAGGTTCCCTAAAATAGGCTATCGGAAATTTCATCGAACACCTCTCGGGAGATAATCTTCCTAACATTTAAATCCATGTGATCAAGATGAATCTAGCATTAAGAGCACCTAGATAGGAGGTTCTAACAATCTTAAGCACCAAAAAATCATAACCAAGCCCTATATCTAGCCAAAACCTAAATCATTCTAGTAGACTACTCACTCATGATCAAATCTAAATCAAACAAGCAATAAAAGCAATGCATAATGAAATAGGCTAGAGAAATAAACAAGAGATTCTTAATTAGATTAAAAAATGACCCGAAAAACTATAGCTAGATCTTAAACTCTAATGCATGAAAATGACCCTATGTGGACCTAAAATGACATGAGATGCAACTAAATGACTAGAAAATGATGCTAAAATGAAATGAAAACTAGGCTAAATATGAGACACATCAACTCTCTCGGACTTGCCTTTTGCTTGTCCTCAAGCAAACAAGACAATAATCCAAAGAAGAGGTTGAGACCGGGAAGCAAGGCCAAAGACATTATGATGCAATGCTAAGCTCAATAACCAAGTTAGTAATTCTAAGATGCAAAGCGAGCAAGTCTACGTAAAAATCTTAGCCATACCAATCACAACTTAACTCAAATCCATCCTCAATCTACACAATGCATTCAAATCCACCAACCATTTTAACATTCATTAAAAGTCGAATCGTGAATCATACTATGCAAGTTCAATGAGCTCATTTGGCTAAGGGTAATGTTAAGAGATAAAAATGATCTCTTCATCCATAAGGCTCAATGTGTTCAATGAAGGGATCTCTCTATGAATGAAATGAGCTTTAGAAGAATGCTAAAGGTCAATCCAATCTATGCATACAAAGATAGAATCTCATCTACCCAAATACCCATAAATGGACCTAACCTAAAACTAAATCTAATTCCCAATGATCCTAGTTTTCTACCCTTATCTTAAAAGGCAATTCTCACTTCTTTTCATTCCAATTTGGATCAACTTTCAACTTTTTTTCTTTATCACATTCTAAGGAGAGGGGTTTATAATTTAGGACATCTAGCGGGCTTGGCTTTATTTATACTTATGGCTCAACTACTTTTAAATCCTTTTGATTCTAATCTTTTCCTTTCTCATTCCCTTTTGAACCATATAACCCTTTTCTTTTTGCTTCCAAAACCCTTTACTAGGCCCTTTTGCTTCAAGATTCAATACCTTTTCTCTCCTAATCTTTTCTTGAGCAATCATAACCGATCACTTTATATCAACCTTTTCCCAACTCAAGCTTTTTAAGCTCCATTGCACATATACTCTCACACCCAAGATCAACTTCCCACCTAGTCCTATCCGATTCAAAAAGAGTGAATCCAGAACTACATGAGAAACCATCTTTGTCGATTCAAACCTTACACTTTCTACCAAGCTCATTTCGGAAATAAGGCCTAAAACACTCGCAAAACATGATGGCTTGAAAGAAGGTTAGGCTAAGGGTGTGGGAACTAATCCATATAATGAACTAGCTACTTGGATCACAAGAGTGGTAAAATGATAAAAGAAATCCAAGTATGTATATGTGAATCCATGAGTTCATCTACAATGCATAGCATGATAATTATGTCACTATTAGGTTCCAAATAGATAAGGGTGGCATGAAATAAAAGTATGCTTCAACTAAGGTGAACCTAAGATCAAGCTTTCCAAGCATGGTTCGATCTTACCTTTCAACAAGCAATTTATGCATCAAACAATTATTAACTAGGGCATTGAACTTAGCAAATGGATCATCAAGCTTATGATGCCTAGTCATTCCCATGCAATCCTAAAATGGAGCTAAGACTCAATCCTAAAGCAAATGATATGTAAATGCAAACTATATGCAATCTTGTTTTTGTGCTTTCTTTTGGAAAAAGTTTTTTGCAAAAATCGAAAAAATGACTCAAGAAATAGAAAACAACAAAACTAAAAACTATCATTAGCCACTAGGCTCCCTACCCCAGACTTATTTCTCACCGTCTCGATGAGATAACAAGCTCAAGAGAAGGGGACCCCAAACACAAACACAAAAATGCAAAAGAAAATCTATGTACAAAGTTAAGGATTGGTACCTTGTTCAATGATTAGGTTTCCCATATGTCGTCTCGACATAGGGGCAATGGAGATTGCATCTCAATCTATTTCTCTTTGAAGAGGGATCTCATCTTGATCATGAACCGATCTCTGTTCTTCCTCAACTCTCTCGTCTTGTTCTTCTCTTAATGTAGGTGCTTCTTCATCATCCGAGACATACCCTTGAAGAGTCTTGAATTTTGTCTTTATCCAACCTAGTCTCTTGATGATTTTGACTTGGTTCTTGATGATGGTTATGAGTGATTGATCATTTGATGTCCTTGGTGTAAACTCAACGGTTGGAATTTCCCATCCTAACAAATCTGAGACATTGTTGGGTGCATTAGATGAGGAGGCTTCATCGGATTCTTCTCTCTCTCTCCATACTCGAACATAATGTTCTCCAACTTGTCTAAGGAAGTCTTCTACAGGCATGGCAATAGGAGAGTCTTGAATTTGCCGTTCCTATTCATATAAGAGAAAGATCTTAATAAACTCTTCCACACCAAAATATTAGTTCGCACAAAGTAGCTCACATCCATTAGTTCGGTTTCTTTATTCGCCACAAATTTGCTGTAAGGCAATCCCATATGCTCCCAAAGTGGCACTATTATTCCTGCCATCCTACAAACTTGTGCATTACGCTCATTATACGGAACCTTGAGCATAAAATTAGCAAAATGCATCTGAGGTTAACATTGCTTTGTTGAGGTTCATTAATGCATGATGTGCTATCTTCTCTTTTAAGAAACGTGTACAATCCGGTGTACAACATGCAAATCTCGGTCATAGTTATCGTTCTAGTCTCGCTCCTAGAGCATATGGTGTTGGCCAAGAACTTAGCTACCACGCGGATGGCCAGATTCCGAATCCAATGATTTTTAAGTGAACCACTTGACCGCCCGGTTGCTATAAGGTTCCAAAATGAGTTTGCTTCATCAAACCGAAGATATGCATGTTCTCCTACATATGAAAAACCATAGACTTCGCACAATTTCTTCATTGTTATGCTATGCCTGTCACCATGCATCTTGAAGTGTAGTGTGGTTTCATCCGGAATTGGGTTGTTTTGATCCTTGTAAGCCAATCGAACCGTCCCAAAGTATTCTCTTGCCAGCTATGGATATACCAAATACTTCAAGGTTGCAAACTTTTCCAAACCTATGTTCTTGAGAATATCAAACACATCATCTTTGATTCCCATTGCCTCAAGTGTCTTGGTCCGGAGGTAAGGAGTGGGTTTGTAGGTAACCGCAAGTTGCTTGTCGAAGGATTCTTACTCGGCCTTAGAGAACAGAATCGGCCCTCTTGGAGGCAAATCAATGTTTTCCAACGTATGACGGTGTAGCTCCTTAGAAGTTGCTTTCTCCTTGTCACTCGTCTTCTTCTTCGGTCTCGGTTCATGCTCTCTTGGACTCTTTGCATTCGTCTTAGGCTCTTCATTAACCATCTTCCCTTTCCCTTTTGATGTACTTGCAACCTTGTTAGCATGATCATTGTTCTTTGGTGCCATTTTCTACAAAAAATTCCACAACACCAATTAATTCAAGAGAATGGCAATGAGAATGTGCTTGATTTATGCTAAAATCAATCAAAGAGAATTCAATTATGGTTATTGGAAATCAAATAAGAAACCATTCAATAATATTTAAGCTTAAGATCAAGCAAGGCAAGAAAATTGGCAAGCAAAATCAATGAAATGGACAAGTCAACAAAAGTCAACATTAATTCATTCATTAGATTCTAAAATTAAGCAAGAATGAGGTTGAATTTGCCTATGTAGTACAATGAATTCTTGCTAATTATGCCAAAAGGAAGCTATTAAAACCAAATTCAAGAATTTCCCCAAAATTATTTTCTTGCTCAAGAACACATTCAAATCTCAAGAACCCTAAGTCTCAATTCCTCTAATTAGCTCTAATCCTTTTGAATTCAAGCTCAAATCAAGTTACCTAAACCATTTCTAACCATTTCCAAGCTAAACCAACCACTAATCAACTCATTTAACCATCAATTCAAGAATTGGAAAAATTGAGCAATAATGGAGAAGTGAGAAGAGATTTCACTTACTTGTTGTTGCTTGGCAAAAAAAATGAGTAAACTTTGAGAGAAATGAATAAAAGATTTGAAAAATAATATAGAAAACTCTTGAAATTTAACTTTTGAAATCGAAATTTTTGGGATTTTAGAGAGAAAATCTTTTTGTTCCTTGAATAAGTTGAAATGTAATGAGTGAAGAAGAAGAGCTTTGTAAAAAAAATTTCGAAAATATTATTTTTTTACTAAGTCTCAACCTATCCCGCGACCAGCTTTGGTCGCGGGTTGTGATGGGCATGATTCGCAAGGTTCTCTCGACCGTGGCCTCGACCGGATCCGGTCGTGGGTTGCATTTCCCACGATCTGCGGACTTTCTCTTAATCGGAGCTGCGACATGTTTGGGTCGCTGGTCATGATATCCTCTTCTACGAGCTTCTCTCGACCAGAACCGCGATGTTATCCGTCCGTGGGTCGTGATGAGCAATATCCGCGAGAAGCTCGCGACCGGAGCCGCGACCTGATTTGGCCGCGGGTGCAATGAACACTATCTGCATGCTTCTCTTCTCCTCTTCAATCCCCATTTCCTTGATCACTTATTCTCATTAACTTGCAACCTACATCAAAATCAAACACCAAAAGATTCCAAAGACACCACAAGACTCACAAGATAAATATAAACCACATCAACAAGTTCTAAAACAAAAATTAAAAACCATATTTACAAAGGATATGCTTGGGATTGCCTCCCAACTGAGCTTATTTAACATCTCAAGCTCCACGTTGTTCCCCACGTTCTTATGCGGTTAAAGAAACGGAGAGTGGATTCTTCTCCACTAACGCGTCCTTGAAGCTTGTTGAAACTCCTTTGTCAACCAAACTTAATGAACTTCCCTTGTCAAGACCATCCTCCGAAACTTCCTCCAATCTTGGAACTTCAATTCCATACCCTCCATAGTCTATCATACCACAAAACGTACAAAGTCTTGGCCTAATGGAATAAGCAACTTGGTGATTAACCTTCTCAAGCACAACCACATTATTCACAAAGTCGATCCATGCACCAGCGATATTTAGGAATGGCCTTCACAATATGAATTGGATCTTGCAATCCTTGTCCATCCTCACTACCGCAAAGTCCGTTGGAATTGTGCAATTCCTGATCTTCAATGGATAATTCACTAGTCTTCCAACCGGATACTTTGTAGAGTCTCCAAAAGAGATTGGAGTATTATACTCGACAATGTTGGCTCCTAGCCTCTCCACGATGTCTAGAGACAACACGTTGATACTAGCTCCGGTGTCACACAGAGCATTATCAAACTCTAGATTTCCAATTGTACAAGGGATTACAAAGGATCCTTGGTCTCCTTCTTTTTTAAACACCTTAGGTTATGGTGGCATAGGGGTAGACTCTCCTCCATTAGCTAATAGCTTCTCAACTTTTTCCCGGTTAGCTAAGAGTGCCTTCATGAAAAGAATTTGAGCTGGAATAGAGTGGAGATTTTCTGCATGTGGAAATGGAACTCCAATTGTGATCATGTTTCCTTTAAAACATACTCTTTTGAGCCTTGGTCAAAAATCGCCCCGAAAATGGAAGTGGTGGCACATAAGTATGAAGTTTATCCGGTTTCCCTTTCTTATCAACTCCCCTTGTACCACATTCCTTATCAACAGTAACTTCATCATTCAAAACCCTTAGCTCTTCAATTGAATTCTTCTCAACCTTCACTTTAACTTCCCTTCAAGCTCCCCTTTCAACACTAGCAATGATGTCTTCAACCTTGGCAATTTCCCCAACCTTTTGAACCGTCTTCAAAGCAACTTTTTCCTTCAACTTAACCTCTTCAAGCTCGTTACCCTTACCAACTGTGGCTGCAAGCTCTTCCTTCACAACTCTTCTTACTAAAGCTTCAAACCTTCCCAATTTTCTTACTAACCTTAATCCTTTCATCCTCTTCTTTACAAGCCAAAATCCAATCGTCATATTCTTTTCCTTCTCCAAAAGGGGCTACTGTAATTTCCTCTAGATCCTTTTTATCATCCTCCATAGAGCAAACCGCATTGCAATACTCCTTCGGGTTTTACTTGGCTTTCCCCGGAAGTTTTCCTTGTGGCCATTGAATAGAAGAAGCTATTTGAGAAACTTGATTGTCCAGGGTCTTCGAATGAGAATAAATGTCACTAAACTTGGTCAATGACTCATTATAGTGCATGTCCACTTTACTCTCTATCTTGTCTAACCTCTCATAGGTTTCTTGTTGTCCTTTTTGTTGACCCTCAACAATTTGTTTCAACATGAGCTTGATGTCCACATCTTCACTAACTTGTTGTCTTGGATAATTTTCAACTCTTGTTTGCATCGGAGGTCTTGGGTTTTGAACGTTAGATGGTTGAGATCCACCTTGAGGTCTCCATTGGTTGTTTTGGCCTTGAATTTGGTTTCCATAAGGCCTTGGTTGTAACAGACGGTATGAATTAGTTTGGTTGCCTTGGTGAATACCTTTGGTCTTGAGGATTCGCCACATTGTTGTTCCTATAAGACAAGTTGTTGTTATTCCATTGGTTGTGGTTATAGGGTCGGTTGTAGCTATTCTCTTGATAACTATTTTGATTCCCCAAGTAGCTACATTCTTCTTGAAACACTTCACTACACTCATACCCCATCTCTTGTACGACTTACTGTCCAATACCGACTTCACCAACGTAATTGACCGACTTTTGAGTCCCTAAGAAGATCTTACTCAACTTGTCGATCTTTTTTTTTGTTGAAATGTGAAATTTATTTCTCAACAAAAAAAGTTATATACATGGGAACAAATAGACAGAACCTAAATTAGAAAAGATAAAAGAATGAAAAAATTTAGGTCTGCCTTAGAGAGAAATGTATAATGAAGAAAACTGATTATGTTCCTGATCACTTATCAATGAGCCTAATAGTACATTGAGCATCATTGAAGCCATGACCATGGATGCGAGAGTTCCGTTCCCTCCATATATAATACACTGAAGTCTGAAACACTAGTCGAAGAACAACTTGTCGATCTTATCATTAAGTTCCTTGTAGTTTTGGTCGCTTGATGTGTATTCATTTTAGCATATTTTATAGTTCTATTATAGTTAATCTTGCATCCATATTCGTAGCATATTCATNTAGCATATTCATCATTTTAGAGTACTTTCTGGTTCATTTGCATTGTTTGCACTTGCATTGCATACATTGTGCACTTTTTCAGGAGTATTGTGCAAGATTTCGTAGTCAACTCGGGTTTGGAGGTGTAGTTGGATTCAACTCGACCATTTTGGTGTAGTCACGAAGTCAACTCGGCCTTGGAGGTGCAGTTGGAGGTGTAGTTGG
>OVAX01002767.1:0-26043 GCA_900406405.1 Lepidium africanum | reverse complement strand
CTCTTCATGTCCAACTCTTCATGCGTATCCTTATAAATATATGCTTGCTACTTTTCTTTGCTCCTTTTATGCGNTCCTTATAAATATATGCTTGCTACTTTTCTTTGCTCCTTTTATGCGGTTTTGTGTGTTAAGATCATGGTGAAAATGCTTCAGGCATAACAAAGGTCGAGTACAGCTCAATCAGGCACAAACAGCTCAAACTCGCCACCCAGTCAGCCTGCAGGAATGGCGAGTTCAGCCTAACTCTTCAAGAGAGTGGCGAGCTCAACTCCAAGGTACCTAAAACTCCAACTGTTTCATCACAACTGCATATGAGCTCTTGCTTTGTTGACCTAGGATTCCACTTCAAGCTTATATTCACACAAGGATTGTGTGATTTAAGTTTCGGGGAGGGTTCTAGGAGTTGCTAACTACGCTTTTGTGATCTTAACTTCATTTTACATGCATCATATACATAGCATAAAAATCCATAAAGATTTTTCATTCGTATTCATTCATTCATAGCTTAGTTTTCATCTGATTCATTTAACTTGCATAAAAATCCATGAAATTTTTTATTTTTTTAGCATTCACATGCATTTCATATTAGGATTGAGTCTAGTATGCATGGGAATTATCTTGCTGAAGTTAGGCATTCTTGCTAGGTTGTTGGCTAGTGACCATAGCGAATCTAGTGGTTTGGTGATCTATCTCTGTTGAAAGTTTATAGGTGGATCATTTGCCTTGGAAAGCTATGCTTGTGTTTGTGTCTTGATAGAATCAGGCCTGCTTCCTTCTAACTCGAACTCAACTCGCCAAGATAGGGCCTGCGGATGCATTGAACATTTTCCTTGCTTGAGCTTGGTATGACAAAATAACTAAAAATGAAAGCTCTTCATCCTGCAACTCATTCAATGATGCTTAAGATGAACGGGGATTATGCGAAACCCATACCTCCTTGTGCTCACTGAAATCGCGGAGTGTAGAATATTAAGTAGCTATTCATTGGTATGGATCCTCAAAAGGGATGTGAAGCAGACCATTGAATAAGCTGCGGATTCGAAGACCATGAGTTTGTGCTTAAACTGAACAAATCAAAGAAACTCACAAGTGTGCTTAATTGAATCTATGCCATGCCAAGTTCAGAAAGTTCAATCACATGTTCATTGATCTGTAGTCCCTCTTGAGGCATTCACTTCTAAGAAATAAGGATTCAAGTATGCATTCTTAGAGACCAGCTCAGACATTAGGGATTCGGGGACTGAATGCTAAGCTTATAGGGAAGTATGCAGTTAGAGTCATAATGGAACATTGGTTCACTTGTGGTTTACAGTTTCAGCCTATTAAGGTGCTAGACAGGGGAGTTAGATAGTCCCTGCGTCTGCAACTCCTCTTCCAGCTTAGTTCATTGCACTTGCTTGAGGCCAAGCAGGGACTAAGTTTGGGGGAGTTGATATTCATGCATTTTGCCCATTTTAGCTTCATAGTTTGCATATGTTTGCATTCATTCACATTCCATACTATGCATTTTAGAGTCCCAATTAGGATCATTCTTGCATTTGCATAGCATTTGGAGCATTTCAGGAACTTTGGAGCAATTTGGAGCATTATGGGTCAATTCGGAGCATCTTGGAGCAAACTAGCATGAAGACTGCAAGTTAAGCCTAGAACTGAAGAGCTGGAGCCAAAACATTAAGAACTGAGGATTTTACAAGCTAAGTACTGAAAACTGCCTCAGCCAACTCACTAGGCATAGGCGAGTTCAGAGTCCCATACTTAGCCAAAAATTGCATTTTTGGCTAAACTCTTCATGTCCAACTCGCCATGCATTAGCGAGTCCAAGCTTAAGGACTTAGCCAATTTTCAAATTCTCAAGGTCCAACTTGCCACCAACATCCACCTGACACTGGCGAGTTCAAGCCTCAGTACTTAGCCAAATCTTCAAGTTTTCAAGGTCCAACTCGTCGTCACTCCCACCTGACACTGGCAAGTTGGACATCCCAGACTAAGCCATTTAAACTCACCTAAGTGTGACGAGTGCAGCCGGATTGAGCATTTGCTGAAGCTGAATTTTCCAGAACTCGACCCCGAACTCGCCATGCACCCTGAAGCAACTTAGACCGACTTCGTTTTATTTGACTGACTCTTTACTTTTGTTGACTTAAAAATATGGCTTCCGTGTTTTAAGCCCTATAAATACCCTTGTTTTAGCTGAAAATAGATATCCGAGTTTTACCCTAGTTTTTGCCGTTTTTGGTTAGTTCCATATTTTCTCTCTGCCTCCTTCTTTGTTTTCTTGCTGTTCTTGCTGTTTTTCATGACTTCTGCTTGATCCTCACCTTAGGTTGTTAGATCTTGCTTTAATTTCTTCTTTTTCGCCTTTGATTATGTTTTATGGGTTTGTTGTTACTTATCTTTCCATGAGTAGTGAGTAGATTCGCTAGGGCTTAGTGAGGAGATGAAGTAGATCTGAGCAGATATCTGGGTTTGTGACATTCATGCTTGAATATGTTCATAGGTGGTGCTAGATTGAATGTTCTTCATGCTTATTTTGACTTGATCACTCAAAATCTGATGTGTAGGCTATTTCTAACCGAGAGGTGTTCGATAATATGCTTGGCTTAGGTTCAGTCTAGGATTGATTCATTCTGGTCCAAGAGATTGGATTTTCAGAGAGTCAGTTGGTCGAGTAGGATATGCTTGCTAATGTCACTCTGAGCGTCTGATCACCAAAGAGATTTGGGTTGGGTCGCGCTTGAACTGATATTTCATGACCACGAGAGTGGCTTGTTTACCTTAGTATCCTGATTCACTGCTTGCCTGGTTAGGTTGTTAGACAAAGTCACTACCCAGATTTCTGCTTCAGTTCGCTGACTTCACTCTCCTCACTAGTCCATCTTCGTTTATACTCTGCAACTCGCCATTGTTTGTGCTGCTTACTTGCTCTGTTTCTGAATTACTTAGCTTCTGTTTGTTTAAGTTGTATCCGTTTCAACCATGTTTCATTTAACTTAGTCATTTTTCTGCATGTTTTCTCTGGTTGCTTTCATTTTGCATTTTGAGCCAATTGTGACAGAATTGCTCTAACCCTCTGTTTTCGTTGAAATTTATTAACATTCAATATTTCACTCATGTTGTTCAAGATATTTGAAAGCATACTGCATATTTTTTATATTATTTGATTGTTAGGAAGATAACTATGCAGTTTGATTCAATATGTAAGCTTCTAAAATTTCTCCTTGAACTTTCTCAACTCCTATCATTTCTCTTTCAGCTTCTATGAACATTTCTTAATTGGAACTTTTGTAGTATTATCAGATATTAATATAATACTAATTTAATTGATTCTCATATTTTAATGTTTAAAACTAAAACAACAGACCCAAATATTGAAATATAAAAAGAAAATGCACACACCTTATAAACATTATTCTTAAATTAAAATTAGATATATATTTAAAATATAAAAACCAATAGTATATATATGTATCACTTTATCATTTTTTTATAACATGTTCTTTCTCCGACGGAACCAAATTCATTTAGAAAGTAATAGTTAATGCATAATTATGTTTAGTTTCTTAATATTTAAATCAAGTTTGCTGATGTGTATTGTTGTTTTAATTTGATTTGTTCTTTCCATTAGAGAGGTTGCTGAGGTGTCATCATCAGAAAACTCAAAAATACCACGTGTCGAACTCTGGAGAGACATAGCTTCTTTTTATATATATAATTGAGTTGGGAAGAGTGTTGAAGTAAAAAAGGTAAGGAAAAGTGTTATTGACTTAATTAGTCCAACATGATAGTTATATTCATAATTAATATACTAAAATGTGGTATTCAGCAAATTATCCATAAATTTAAAGCACCTATAGCTGAACCAGAACTTGATGCATATCCAACATCTCCTACACCATCAGATTTAAATCAATAAATGTTATAACAAAAGAATTTGAAATTGATAGGCAATATATCAAAGAAGAATTTTATTCACTAGAAAATAGAGAAAAACGAACCCAGTATTTCAAGACATTTACTAAACAACAAATTATTGAATTTAGAGAAAATTGGTATGAATGTATGATATTAAAAGAAACAAATATTCCTTTTTTCAGTATGGTTTGAAATATACTCGAAAGCTCATCATCTTGATTATCCATTTAAAGAAATTAATACTAGCACTTCTTTAAGGCAAGTTTGGGAACAAAGGGATGGTACAAAAATTAAGCCTGTTCACCACCGTTAACATATTTGAAAATTGATACATCAAATCGACAAATAATAGCTATATCTTTCCAAACATGAGCTGATAAAGATGATAAAGAACCAGTAATTATGCAAGATATTAAAAATATATACCAACAAAATAATTATCAAAGTCAGATATTATATACAATTTCTAAACAAATCTATAGTATAGATGATAAATTACACATCAATGAAAATATTAAATTAGAGCAAAATCCTTTTTCTTCAATAGCCGCACCAATCTTTAAAGCAATGACTAGACAAGTTAAATTTCTAGAAAATGAAATCTCAAAATCAATTACATTAAGACTAGATAAGTTATATAGAGGTAAAAGATTTAATAATATAGATAAAAATGATAGTGAATCTATTCAAATATATGAAATAAATCGAATAAAACATAAACATTTCAAATCCAGTAAACCTTATTATCCACATCATACACCACCAGACTTATTATTCGAGGAACATTATAAATATTTTGCAAGCGTATATATTAAAGAAGTGATGTAGTGTATCATACTACATGTTCCATTAGCTACATTTTTCTATTTTGGTTATTTTTTGTCTTTTAATCTTATTTTCCTTTTCTTGTTTAACCTTATCGTTATTAGGTTTTCATATCTTTATTTTGACCAAGATACATTAACTATATAAGACCTTGTTATTGTTCTTGAAGAACTTGGTTATTTTGATTTATAAATTGAAAGAGATTTCTCTTCATCTTAAGCCTTATATTCTTCCTGTTCGTTCAAAGAATATAAACAACATAATTGAGCTATTCAATCCATTGATCGTTAGCCCTCATTGGTTTACTTTGTGCTACATTAGTTGGTATCAGATTCAGACGATTCTCGCTATGCTGCCGAAAAAGAGTCTACAATCTACTTTGGAAGATCACAATACCGCCTTCCAAGAGATGTTGCTTGAATTTCAGTGCAGTTTGAACTCCACCCTCTGTGAAATGATGCAGACAGCCATTCCAACCCTTGTTTAGGCACAGACGATTTAGGCCCTTGTACCTACGCAACAACACGACGTCCCCTCTTTGGTTAGCGATGATGAATTTGATGGCAATATCTTTGCTGGTCAATCCCATCCCTCGTGTTGTGCAGACTTAACCCACTAGTCAACCTCGTCGCGAGTTACTCGACCCTCCTCGTGATAACAGTCGCAGATGGGAATTAGGTTTTAAGCTTGAATTTCCCGAATTTGCTGGAGGGATTCAACCAGAAGATTTTATTGATTGGCTTCATATCATAGAGGAATTACTTGACTGTAAAGATGTTCCCGATAATATGTGAGTTCCACTTGTGGTCACATGATTTTATGGACGAGCATCGGCTTGGTGGCATCAACTTAAGAGTTCAGTTTGCGTGAAGGTAAAGGTCATATACAATCATGGGAACAACTCATTGGCATGATGGGGAAAGCTTTCTTGCCTTACAATTATACTACAATGATGTATACCAAGTTACAAAACCTAAGACAATGCAATAAAATCGTTGATGAGTATGCTTCTGACTTTTATTCCCTGCTGACTCGTAACGCTTTGACTGAAATTGAACAACAACGTGTTTCTAGGTTTATTGGGGGTCTTCGTTTGTCAATTCAGAATCCTCTCCTTCAATTTGACCCGTTAACCGTGTCTGAGGCTCATCAACATGCAGTCTTGATTGGACAATAGTCTTGCAGTTAATCTTTTTCATGGGGTTCTCAGCGTGTTCGTGTTTTACCTTCTTCTGATTCTACTCCTACTAAGTAGCTGGAAAATTTGCGCGTGGTTGACTATACAGACAGTAAGTTGGCTGTACCTCCACAAAGAACTCCAAACTTTAAATTTTTTAAATGTGGTGAATCTGGACACCGTCAATCGGCTTGTCCAAACCTTTCCTATCATGGTCTTTTAGCCACCGATGAGCCCGTATTTGATGACTATGGAGATGTCAATGACGTCGACACCAACTCAACAGAGCGTATTACTGGTGATTCAGGTACTATGCTAATGATGCGACGTAATTATCTCATACCTCAGGGAGCCGACGAATCTTGGCTTTGTACTAAGATTTTTCAGTCAACTTGTACTATTTGTGGTAAAGTTTGTCGTTTAGTGATTGATTCGGGTAGCTGTACGAATGCGATTTCAGAAGAAGCTGTATCAAAACTTGCATTGTTCAGTGAACCTCATCCTTCTCCATACGACATTGTTTGGCTGAATTCAAAGTCTGAAATTCGTGTTTCTAAACGCTGTAAGGTTCCTTTCTCTATCGGTCTTATAAAGACTTGATTTGTTGTGATGTCTTGCCTATGGATGCTTGTCACATTCTCCTCAGACGTCCTTGGCAGTATGACAAGCGTACGGTGCATGATGATTTTGCTAATACTCACAACATTTCCTATGAGGGTCGTCGGATTACATTGTTACCTACTCAGGCTTCTTTGGATAGTTCAACACCAAGCAAAACAGCTCCTCCTCCAATCGCTTCTTCTACCATAACGAAGTCAGCATTTTTAGTTACAAAGACAACAGTTTTCGAAGAAATTCAAGGTTTAGATGTTGTCTTCCTCTTGTGTTACAAACCAGCCTTTTTTACCTCTACTACTTTGATTCCACCGATTTTTGATTCCTTGCTGTCCGAGTTTAGTGATATTTTTCCGGATGAGTTGCCTAAAGGCTTGCCACCTCTACGTGATATTCATCACTGTATTGATCTTGTTCCTGATTCAATTTTACCTAATAGACAACACTATAGGATGAGCCCTACCGAACACGACGAGTTACGCAGGCAAGTTGAAGACCTTGTCGCTAAAGGTTACGTCTGCGAAAGCTTGAGCCCTTGTGCTATTCCGGCTCTTTTGGTTCCAAAAAAGGATGGTTCGTGGCGTATGTTTATGGATAGTTAAGCAATTAATAAGATTACAATTCGTTATCCCTTTCTGATTCCTCGTCTTGACGATTTTCTCGATCAAATTGGTACTGCTGTCATCTTCACGAAACTTGATTTGCGTAGTGGATATCATCAGATTTATACTCGTCTCGGGATGAATTGAAAACAGTTTTTAAAACTCGAGAAAGGTTATTTGACTAGCTCATAATGCCTTTTGGGTTGTCTAATGCACCAAGCACATTTATGCGTGTGATGAATGAAGCCCTTCGTCCTTTTATTTATAAGTGTGTGGTCGTATATTTCGATGATATACTTGTTTTTAGCACTAGCATTGACGAACATCTTGCCCACCTCAGTGACGTGTTGATGGTTCTTCGAAGTGAAAAGTTGTATGCAGCCACGAAAAAGTGTGTGTTTGGCTTTGATAACATCTTATTTTTGGGTTATGTAGTCTCGGCATGAGGTATTTCCGTCAAACCAGCTAAGATTTTGGCTTTACAGTCTTGGCCTACCCCCACTACCATTACGGAGATTTGTAGTTTTCATGGTTTAGCGTTGTTCTGTCGTCGTTTTATTCACCACTTTAGTAGTATCATGGCACCTATTACTGATTGCATGACGGTTGTTTCCTTTCGTTGGACACCCAAAGCGGCTCACGTGTTTGAGATTATCAAGTCTAAGCTAACTTTAGCTCTGGTTTTGGTTCTCCCGAATTTTGCTGTTACTTTTGAGTTACATTGTGATGCCTCTAAATTTGGAATTGGTGCAGTTTTGAGTCAAGCTTCTCATCATGTCACTTTCTTTCGCGAGATACTACTTGTTCCACAAGCTACCTTTTTCTATTTTGGTTATTTTTGTCTTTTAATCTTGTTTCCCTTTTCTTTTTAATCTTATCGTTATTAGGTTTTCATATCTTTATTTCGGCCAAGATACATTAACTATATATGGCCTTGTTATTGTACTTGAAGAACTTGGTTATTTTGGTTTATAAATTGAAACAGATTTTTCTTCATCTTAAGCCTTATATTCTTCCTTTTGTTCAAAGAATATAAGCAACAGAACTGAGCTATTCAATCCATTAATCATTAGCCCTCTTTTTTTTACTTTGTGCTACATTAAGAAGAAATATACGAATAGAATATTGAAGTAAGATCTGAATATGAAATAATGAATTTATTTCCAGAAATGGGAATGGCTGCCATAGCATTTAAAGCTAGGGGTCACACTGACGAACAAGCTTGTGTAATGTTGGTAACTGGATTTAATGGAACATTAAAACATTTTTGGACAATTCGTGAGGGTCTTATTCAATTAAGATTTATGTTGACTTTGAATGATTAGATAATTATAGAATCTCATAATTTCAGGTGATTCCTACAATATTTTATCAAGTGTTTTTATAGATTTTCATCGATTATGTCAATCTCTAGAAATAGTTTTGTAGACTTTTGTTAACTTTGCATAAGTATTTTTGGAATATCTATGTTTTGTTTTAAGTATTACATGATTTGTATTGATTCAATGACAAAGAAATCAGTTCATAATACTAAAACGTTTTGTGTTACCTAAACAGAGAAATCAGCTCATGATCCTAAAACAACTTATCAAAACGCTGCAGAAGAACTTCAACTTCAACACAAGGCAGTCAAGTCTCATGACTTTTAGAACAAAGGAAAACAACTATTAAATCAAAATAGTTCTTACCTTTCAAGCTTTCAGCTGTAGTTCATAGTTTTATGTCCAAAATCTAGTTCTCTGTTCTTAAATCAAATGTATATATAATGAAGGCATGTCTCTTAACTCTTGTAACCAAGAAAAACAAGCACTAGTGTACCTGAGTGAAACGTTCATTCATAGTTCTATGATAATCCACAAGTTTCAACTTGACTCTAGTTTGGTATCGCATTAAACTTTAGTTTTTGATGTTGTTGTAAGAATGTTTTCTGTTATTGTTGCCAATATGTTTATGGCATAATGAAAGTTCAAGTTTATATTAAAGTTTAGGATTCTGATATAAAAAATAATACTGTGATAGATCATTTCAGTTTACAAGATTATAATCTAGCTATATTGATAACCCTCCTCTATTACTAAATTATATTTATTATTACATTAATATATATTAATGGTTCAAAGGTGGCCGTCTAAGTTAATATGATATACATCACCTATAAACGTGTCATTCATTTAAGAAAACAAGCATGAGACATCAAAGTGATTTCTGAAAAGTGAAGAAACAAAGTCTCATATAAAAGAGAAGATGTTGGTTTGCATTAACGTATGTTCTAAAAAATTAAGAAACCAACAGATAAAGGAAACGTAAGAGTCAAAGAGGATTCTTCTCCACCATACAGAATCCATTACAGGTTAAGGTAAATGGATGAAAAGTCATTTGAATCTCCACAATCATAAAAAGAATGGATTAAGGTAAGTTCTTGAATTCTAAGGTTGAATTAAACAAATATAGGATTTTGGGATTTTGATTTCAGGAATTGAATCATAGTAAAAAAAGCTTATAATTGGTATCAGAGCTAAGCTTAGATTTTTTCACCTGATTATGAGTTTTAAATGATTGATCAATACTGGTTCGTAAGTTTCAATTTGAAATCATTCGTACGATTATGGGTTGACTTGATCAATTAATTATAGTGATAGATGTTATTAAAACGATGGCATCATTAAATTGAAAAGTATGAATAATCATGAATCAACATGATCGTAAGTTGATTATATTAAGAAAAGAATTTAGATATCATGTTTACAGCTGAAAAGTTATGTTGTCAACATGATTTCCATAAGAGACAAAATTAGATGAACTACTTTGTCTTGATTGTACATGATGGTGGAATTTTTATTATAGCAAGGTTAATAAAGATTCATTAATTGTAAAAGAGGAAAGTGACTCATATAGCAATATTAATCATTTAAGTTTTGTATAATTAAAGTAGCCATCAGTTTTTAGTGCTTCACGTAATTGAATTCATGGTGGCATTTTAATTATAGTAAGAAGGTTTCACCAATTATATGAAGCGTTGACGGTGTGACTTTCAAGCAAAGAGATTACTTTATGAAAAGCACCTCATATATGAGTCTAATAAATGATGTCACCGTATAAGGTTCATTAACGTTATCGATTTACACCCTCCGTTTCATATTACATGTCATTCTAGGCTAAAATTTTTGTTTCATTTTAGTTGTCATTCTCGCTGTCAGAGGTGGATCCAAGATCCTATTTAGGTCCACGAGAAACAATAGATGAATATTCTAAGTCATGAACTCGGCAGGATTATCGAAGTGTCAACTCGGATATATTTGATTTACTCGGAAGAATTCTTTTTCGAAAGCGCGTTAAGCTTGAAGGAAGTCGGACGACACGTCATCAAACAAAGAAATTGAAACTTTCCTGTTCCGACATGGGAAATTTCCGAAATCTAGCTAAGATCTTTTAGATAAGATCTTATCTTAATAATTGTAATATTTCTTTTTTGCAAACTACTTTGTAACTGTCTCTATGATCTATAATATTTCTTTGAACAAGGGATCGATTTTTGAACATACACATTAAGCTAATAAATCCTATTCGGCAATCATCTTTACTTCATTGGTAATGTAATTATTCCCTCCAAATTCTTAAGAGTCCTTGCCCTTTCTTCCCTGTCTTTAATCGGAATTTTGAATTTAGCCCTCTTTGTGTTAGACCCGGTTCGAACAGTTAGCGCCATTCTTTACACAGTGGAAAGGAGTATACACTAAGAAAAAACGATGGTGGAAGACGAAGTTACCATCAACTCACTAGAAATGAGGGATCCTAGTCTCCAAGAACACATTGATCTGACTCTCGGTTCACTTTTGAACTCTGTTCAAACTCAAGAGGAGAATCTTGAGAAGTTACTGTTCTCCCTGGTCAATCTGAAAGGCCACCATCGATCGAGAACTTGGTGCGTAACTTGATAGTGCAATATGAAGCTTCTGACCGAAGAAACACGGAGACATTCAATAATTGAGTCTCGGATAAACGAGGGTAGTCTCCCGTCTGCACAAACCAACATGCCACATGGAAAAGTATTGGCCAGCGTGTAGAGGAACCTATTCGAAGGAATGCCGAATCCGCAACCAACTAAAGTCTCGAGACCGGGACAATCTACGATGCAGAACATGCTAGGACAACACATATCGACAACCCTGGACCTGACAACCGTATTCAGAATCATGGAACATATGAGGTCGTAATTCCATCAAGCTACCAGCTCGGCACCTGAGATTAGGAAAATTATGGCTCAAAATCGAAACTCAACATTCGCGCCAAGATTAAAAAGGGTCACATTAAATCGAGGACTAAGACTAAGATGTCCTTCGTATGATGGGACCACTGATCCAATAGAGTTTATGAGTGCATTCAACGTCATGATGAACAGAATAAATTACAATCCTCACCAAGAGGATGCCGCTTACTGTCAACTCTTCGCCGATAACTTAACTGGCGATGCTTTGGTATGGTTCACCAAGTTACCTACTGGGTCGATCGAGAGCTTCATTCAACTTGTCGAATTGTTCATGAAGCAATACGCTCTATTTGTTAATCAAGACACCTTTACAGCGCAGTTAAGGTCCTTGAAGCAAGAATTTGAAGAGTCTCTAAAGTCGTATCTCGGACACTTCAAGAAAACCCTAACTAAAGCTAAAGTCAGTGCCGACATGACCATTGAGGCTCTACGAACTGGAATGGTTATAGACGAGGCTTTAAGGAGAGATCTTCTTTTGTTAACCGGCCTAGAACGATCTCGGATGCCCTTTGCAGAGTAGCAAGGCATGCAGATTATGTGGAGGAAAAGCAGATCCTCGCCAAACTCTGAAAACTTAGCGGGACTCAGGAGTAAAGGAGTCGAAAGAGGAATATCACGAGCCGAGACAACATAATTACCGAGGAAAATAGTCTCGGCCACAGTTTTCAAGTCGGCGAAACTAATAACTCAGTTCGTAAGAATTCGTTCAACAACACTTACAACCGAAGCGAGTATTGTGCATTCCACAATAGAACTGGTCATTCGACTTCAAAGTGTAAACAGCTACAAGAGCTACTTGCCGAAAAGTTCAACAAAGGTAGTTAAGCGTCTCGAAAGAAGAGACTCAAAAGTTTAAAGCACAAAACCAAAAAGAAGCTGAGGTGCGAGAAGCAGCTTACAAAGCGGCGAATCAAAACGAAAACGCCAAAGAGAAATCTAAATGAAGAGACCAATGAACAAGGGTCTCTACAAGTGGAAGTCAACATAATCATGGGAGGATTACAGTTTTGTGACGATACTATAAGGTCGATCAAGAAATACAAATAAAAGGTTGTAGCAGCGGTCAACCTCGAACCAGTCGCTGAGAATTTAGGAACGGTGGATACAGAAGTCAGATTCGCCGCCATGGATATCAAAGGAGTAAGTTTCCCACATAACGATCTGCTAGTCGTAAAATTACGAGTAACCGGCTATGACGCATCTCGGATTCTCATTGATACTGTGGATTTAATTTTTAAAGAGACATTGGACATAATAGCGTTGCTAGACGTTCGACCCAAACCGGTGGAAAGAACACTAAATGCGTTCGATGGAAGTACGATTAATTCAACCGAAACGGTCAAGTTAGCGATCCGAGATGGATCAAGTTCTTAGTGGTGGATAAACAACCAATCTACAATATAATCCTAGGAACACCATGGATTCACGCGATGAAAGCGATCCCGTCAAGTTACCATCAGTGCGTAAAGATCCTGACGAATAAAGGAGTTTACACGCTTCAAGGAGATCAAAAGATGTTTCGGACATGCTTTATCGCCAAGTTCAAGCTACGAAACAAGTCATGCAAGATCACAGCGTTTGTGAGAGGTAAAGCATTGTCGGAACCTCCCGTTCCCGAGAAACCAGATCAATCAAGTATTGAACTCATTAACATTGACTTGACAAACTCATCAAAATGCGTAAGCATTGAAGCCAACTTGAGCAAGCTAATCCGTGACAAAGTGATCTAGCTTCTGGAGCAAAATGTGAAAACATTCACATGGACAATCAAAGATGCCTGGAATCAATCCAAAGATTACGTCACCGGTTGAATATCGACCCGATATACAAACCAATCAAGCAAAAAAGGAGAAAGCTAAGGCCAGAAAGGACAAAAGCCGTAATTGACGAGGTCAAAATGTTAACCGACACTGGGTCCATCGTCGAAGTTCAGTTACTGGAGTGGTTAGATAACTCGGTTGTTGTCCTCAAGAGAAACGGGAAGTGGCGAGTTTGTGTGGATTTTACCGACCTGAACAAAGCTTTTCGGAAGGATAGTTTCCCGTTACCAAACATCGACCAAATTGTCAAAGCAACGGCTGAAAACGTTTTCATTCATGGACACTTTCTCAGTATATAATAAAATCCAAATGCATCCCGATGATATGGAGAAAACTTCGTTCATCACAGAGAGAGGAACTTATTGCTATAAAGTCATGTCGTTCAGTTTGAAGAATGCCGTAGCAACTTACCAACGCTTGGTCAATAAGATGTTTGATGACCAAATAGGGCAAACAATGGAAGTATATATAGATGATATGTTAGTAAAGTCGCTAAAAGCTGAAGATCATGTCGATCACTTAGCACGTTGCTTTCAAACTCTTCACGAGTATCAAATGAAGCTCAATTCGGCAAAGTGAACCTTCAGAGTAACCTCAGGAGAATTCTTTGGCTACATAGTCACTCAAAGGGGAGTCGAATCGAATCCTAAACATATTAAGGCAATCCAAGAGTTGCCTTCTCCGAAGAGCAAACGGGAAGTTCAAAGGCTAACCGGCCGAATTGTCCCATCAGATCGAGTCATTTCGCGATCAATAGATAAATGTCTTATGTTCTACAATTTATTACATGGGAACAAAGAATTCAAGTGGGATGAAGAATGCGAAAAAGATTTTTCTGAGTTCAAAGTGTACCTTTCGACTCCACCAATCCTTGCAAAGCCTGAAGAAGGAGAACCACTATACATATATATTGTGCACTCAATATTTGCAGTGTACTTGTTCAAGACGATAGAGGAACTCAACATCCGATCTTCTACATCAGCAAGTCCTTAGCGGAGCTGAGTCAAGATACCCGACTACAGAGAAACTCACGCTAGCAGTTGTAACCTCGGCAAGAAAGTTACGACCTTACTTCCAATCTCACACCATCATAGTGTTGACAAATCATCCACTGTGAACAATACTGTATAGTACAAACCAATCTTGAAGGTCGACTAAATTGGTTATTAAGCTAAGTGAATACGATAACGAATTCAAAGGAAGAACAAGCGCAAAATCCTAAGTACTAGCTAACTTCCTAATCGAATTGTCTTCCGACTTATAACCTTTAGAGTCAGACAAAGTTCTTCAAACTTAGAGAATTTACGTTGATGGGTCATTGATAACGAAGGTTTTAGGGCCTATGTTAACAATAGGTATTGACCAAAGTGTGTTGCTCTCACTAAGGGTATAGATAGTTGTTCTAATTCAAGCAAAATCAAGCAATTGAGGTGATTCTATCACAATCAACTAACAAGATGAAAAACAGAGTATCAATACTGAGCAATACTGAAAAACAGAGTACGAGAACAAAGAACTAAGACAAAAATAGAGCAAATAATCAGATGCAATCAATAGTAAAAACGGGTTCATGAGGAGAGTGGAGTAAATGATCTAAGCCGAACCATGGGTTTCAGATCTCATATAACGACCTATTAAGCAAGTCTAGGGCTAAGGATTCAAATATCAAACAAGAAAGCCATTCTCATGGTCAAGAAATCTCAGCTTGAGTGTGACCTAACCAAATCTCTTGGTGATTACACGCTCAAACTGGCGTAAAGAAACAACCCTACATGGCCAACTGAAGCTCGAAATAACCAATGTCTTGGGTCATAACCATCAATCCTAGATCAAACCTAAGCTTAGCATATTATCAAGCACCTTTCAGGCATAACAGCTGCGAATCAAATTACAAGTGATCAGGTTGAAACAAGCCATAAAACCATTCAATCTAGCAAGACCTATGACAGAATTCAAGCAAACAAGAATGAAACCCATGATCAGACCTAGATCTACTCCATCTCCTCACAAAACCCTAAGCAAACTACTCACTAAGCACGGTGAGAAGCTCAAACTCAAGCATAGAAACGAAGGCATAATGAAAGACTAAAAACAAAGCTGAAAACAAAATCAAACTAACCAAATTTGAGATTCAACAAAGATCAAAGGATTTCATGAAAGAAGTAAAGAACAATCACAAAGGTAATGAAAAACTGTTTCAGATCTATGCCAAAAAGAGCAAAAACTAGGTTATAGCGTTTTTTCGCTTTAAGGGGTATTTATAGCTCCCCAAACATAAAAAACCCTAGTGTGAGTTAGCATGAGGCAAAGTCGGTCAAAATAATGATGTCGGTTGATGCTGCTTCAAGGCTCACTGGCGAGTTGAGTGTTGAGTCAGTAGTGTTTAGCTCTAGTCAATCTTCAAAAATCTCAGCTCACCGGTGTCTCGGAGAATCTGACTGTCGAGTTCTCTAAAATTCGTATTTTTGGCTTAGTCACTGTGCTCCACTCGTTGGTACATGTCGAGTCTGACCGACGAGTTGAGCAAATTTGGCTTGTGCAATCTTCAGTTTTCAAGATCTTTAGTTCATGCACTTCGTCTTAGGCTCATCCTTGCTGAATTTATGCCAATTTCAAGTACTTGAGACGCTCCAAATGCAATGTGTATGCAAAAATGATCCTAATGGGACTCTAGAATGCTGAATATGCAATGAGAATGAATGCAAGCAGATGTGAATTGTGCAGCTAGAATGGGGTAAAATGCATGTATATCAACTCCCCCAAACTTAGTTCTTGCTTGACCTAAAGCAAGTGCAATAAACTAAGAAAAAAAAGAGGTTGCAGACACAGTGAATCCTATACCGAAACCAGCTGAATTAAGTGTAAACTCAATGTCCTAGTACAAAGTTCTGGGATGCAAGATAAGTGAGCCTTGCTTAAAAACTTTAGCCATGCTAATCACACTTCAATTCAAGTTCAGATTCGACCTTCACCTCAGGAAATCCTTTTAACATTCATTTAGCATAGAACCATGAATCAAGCTATGCACCTTCCTAGAACTCATTTGGTCAAGAGTGAGGTCTAAGGGATTAAAATGATCCCTTTTCAGTAATGGTTGGTGAATCAAGTACAATGATCACTCAATGAATGGTTTAAGCTTCAACATAATGCTAAAAGTGAGAACCAATACGTGCATGCAAAATCATGACTTCATCTACCAATACATCCAAAATTGATCTCAACCTCGTCATCGAAACCCATAAATAATCCTAGTCTACCCATTTCTCTCTAGGCATTTCCTTTTCCATCCATCAAGATCATCTTCTCAAGCTTTACCAATCATCAATCTAAGGAGAGCGGTTTATATATAATGACTTCTAGCGGTTTGGGACTTATTGAATTTCAGCTCTAGACTCTTTTTCTTTTCATGCTTAAGGCTTATTCTTTTCTTTTTCACTGCTCAGAGCCTTTCTTATCATACTTGCATTACCCAAAAACCTTTACTAGAACATACCTTACATTTTCATCCCTGACTCCCCTTTGATCCCTTACTTATAGACCGTTCCTTTCCCTTTTTCTTTTTCATTCTTTTCCTTGCTTTCTCTTCTTAGACACAAGCATTCCCATACCCATAATCAAACCCACCTAGTCCTAGTCTGGTTCAAAAATTGTGAACCAGAGACTACATAAAGTCATAACTTTGTCGGCTCTCACCTAACACTTTATGTCATGTTTAAATCCAAAAAAAAGGCCTCACATAGACACAGCAAGCAATGATGGTTTGAAATGAGGTAAAATGCATGGTGAGAGACTACTTGGATTAACAAGATAGATGCATGAGGGAAAAAAAAATCCAAGTATTTTGGTGCAATCCACAAGCTCGGGTTGATGCATAGACTCGATATTTAGCAGTCAAAATTAAGGTTATCACTTAGTAAAGAGTGGCATTAGATCACATCATGTTTCAATCAAGTCATGAAGCTCAAACTAAATATTCCTAGCATTATGCAGTCTTAACTTTCAGAACAAACTTGGTATGCATCAAAGAACTTACAACTAGGGCACTGAATCCAGCAAATAAGGCAACATGTCAAAGCATTTTCCTAATGATTCCCAATGCAAAATCTAGACTCGATCCTATTATGCAATGCATGAAAATGCTTGGCTAAAAAAAAAAATTCAAAATTTTTTTGGTTTTTCTAAGCCTTAAATGTCATGCTACCGTATGCTACAAATGCGTGAAAGACGAAGCTAAGAACACAGAAAACATGATTAATAGATGTCTAGGACTCTCCCCCAAACTTAAATCACACAGATCCTGTGTGAATAAAAGAGTAGGAGAAGAATCCTAGATAGACAAAACAAACAGGAACAGCAAAAACACAAGAAAAAGAGCTATGGAAATTACAATGGTGATGAAGCTTGTTGCCTCAGAAGTCAAATATATGAGCTATTGAATCATTCTTCTCCTCGAGGGTGTAACTTTCCGAGTTGCTTGTTGGTTCTGGAGCCGGATCATCAAGCTGCTCGTTGGTCCTACTTGGCTCGCCAGTAGGTTTGTCGAGTTGAGCATGCGAGCTACCATATCTCAGCTTTGATATTGCTTTTATGCTTGGCTTTTTTTCCTCATGAACTTTGCTTCAGCTGAGGAGTAGTGAGCTAGAGCTGACTGAGTTGACCCAAAAGTTTTTCCAGTGAAGACTGAGTGCCTTCTTGGAATGGGTGGAGCTTGTTCGCGGGGTAACTTTCCGTTGAACCTTTCCTTGATCTTGGTTATCTCCTTCCTCAGCTCATCTCTTTCTTTAGCCCACTCGCTTTTATCCTTTGCAAAGCTCTTCACCTTCTTCACTAGCTATTTCCCAAGCTTCTGCAACTTCCCATGTGAGCTTCCTTAACCGGGATACCCATTCGTGGCAGAGTGAACACCTCAAAGAAATTGGCTTTTTCTGGTTGTGGCATAGTTTGACTGAACAGTTGCAGCGGATGAGTAAACTCCACATTCTGGACTCATCCCAGCGAGCTCAGTTCTGTACATTGCACGATGATTTGAGCATCATAGTTCGCTGAGTGGTAAAGGTTGTACACCAGGCTTTCATCTTGATCCTTCCAGCCTAACACTTCTGACTCTTAGAGTGAGTAAGCATTCATGAATCTTGGTGCTACAACCCCAGCTTCATCCAGTCTGATTCCACAAGCAATCATGATGGGGGTTATGACTCCTCCAATGCTGATTGGCTTGGGTTTACGCCTTTTAGTTTGAAGTGCTTCTCTATGCCCGTAAACACAAAATTGCCTAGCCAAAGCATTAAGTCAAACCTGCGTTAGCATCATCACCCATCAATTCTCTTCCACTTGGAGTCGTTCTAATTATCTCCTTCAAGGTCATGTCCAGCATTTGCATTTCACCCAAGTTGATTGGTCCTAGGGACGGCCTTGAATACATCAAGTTTGCCATGACTCCCCGAGCACAGTTGATGGCTGGGTTTTTAATTCTGTTCCTTTTGCTTTGGAATGGAATGAATGGAGTATATCCACTAAACATAAACCATACATCGTCCAGCTCCTTCTCGTCTATGTTGGGGAAAGCCGCAACGCCTGGTGGAAAGTCATACAAATCCTCCATTTGCTTGAAGGTGAAGGTGTACTATTGGTTATGTACCTTGAACGTTATGAACCCAGTTCCATTCTCCTCAAGCAAGCCATAGTGATGTTTTTATACTCTTGAACCTCTACTGTGAGCAAGAACTGAGCAGTTTCTTCCTTATAGCCATTGCATACCATAGTTGACATTTGAGACACCCCAGAAATCTCCAACAGCAAGTTTACGTCTTCAGCTATCCCCATCAATTCCAAAGTCGGTCTATGGGGGTAGGTGGTACCCTTGAAGACCATCCTTAAAATCACCTTATATGCTTAATTTGGGCTTAGCTTCTTTTTCAATTACTTGGCTCGCGTGGTGCTTGCCTGTCCTCCATGATGAACGCTTGGTCCTCTGTATATCCATCGCTCATCAACCTTGGATCTTGCGAATAAACTCGGTTTCTTGCTCGTCCACGTCCATTGGAGACCCTTCTCCTTGTGCTTCATCCGCATCATGGGCTTCAAAACTGGCTCTCAGTGTCTCTCCCTCACTTTCTAAAAGCGTAGCTATACCCTTGCCCTTATCTACTACTAGTGTAGCATATTCTTCTTCATCTGAAGTCTCAACTCGCTGGTTTGAGGGTCGAGCTTGAGTGTGAGCCTCTTCTTCAGAACTTTCATCCCGCAAAACCAATCTTCTTCTGCTTATCGTGCCTTTCTTAAGCTTCGGTTTTCTTGCTCTTAGCGCAATGTCATCCAACGGGTTGCCTCATTCGTCAGCTTGCCTTCTTTTTTTCATCAAGACTATTTTACGAGACCTCAACCGAATTCTGTCTGCCATGGTTGTTGGATAAGGTATCATATTGCGGATGAAAAATTTAGCTTGGACTCGCCACCCACCTGGATCAACTCGCTGGTCTACTCGCTGGTATGCTCACGAATGTGCTAAAGATGGCTTTTAGTGAGAAAAAAATAATCTTAAAGAGAGAAGTGTATGTTGAACTGTGAGGAAGATGTGAGCTATGTCCCATATTTATAGAGGAAGGCGAGTCATTGATGGTGCATTAGTGTAGGAAACAAAATCTGACACAAGTTTTGGCAGAACCATGGGCTCACCGGTCCTACTCGCCATACCACCCCATGCTTAGCCACAAATTATCTGCTTCAATCTGCACCACTCGTCCATCAACTCAAAAGCAACCACAAGTTTTCTGCTCAATCCTAGACACACATTTCAACTCACCGGTACTATAGCAGCGAAGTGACTTCAACCTTCAAGATGCTCTAATTGGGCTGAACTCGAGGCCCAACTCGCTGGTGACTCTCAAGACTTCTTACTAGGCTTTGACTTGCTGTATCTAACTCGATGGTGGACTGGCGAGTGCTGTTCATGAAGCCTAAAAATTTTTAGTTCGAACCACAACTGTTCAGTGGCTGTTCTTTCCCCTTTCTGATCGAGTTCTTGCACGAGAAAGACATAAATATGCAAGAAACACGAATCGAGGAAAGGCTTAGTGTGAGCAAATAAGTTATTGTTGCAAGATCAAACTAAAATAGCAAGAAATGATGATGTATTTGAGTGAGTAAGTAGGATGAGCCATAGGGGATCATTAAATTGTTCCGTGATTTTTCCTTTATGCCATCACTCATTAAGCACATCATCATCGACCCTAATAAGCAGGCTCTAAACTTCAAAGACTAGACGACCATAAAATCAAACTTAAACAAAATATTCCAGAAATGTAAAGAGAAACTTGTAAATACAAACAAAGGATATAAAAAAGGATAATCATGGGATTGCCTCCCAAGTGCGCTTGTTTAGAGTCTCAAGCTCGACTTTTCACACTTTAGCTTAGTGTGGTGTTTCAAGGGAAACCACAGTTCCCTTTTCTTCATTCTTAGCCTCTAAATCCTCATTCAGCTCTGTAACTGTAAAACTTTGGCCTTCAATCGTTGGCCTTCTCGAATCTTCATTTAGATCAAACTCCAATTTTTCTCCACCACCCAGATCTAGTTCAATGGTTTTTTTCTTGATATCGATCACTGCTCCCGCTGAAGCTAGGAATGGCCTTCCCAAAAGCAATGGGTCTTGAGGCTCTTTATCCATGTTGATGACAATGAAGTCAGTGGGGACTTCAACATTGCCATTTCTAATAGGCAAATTTTCCAGCAAGCCATGTGGTGAGCGTGTGCTTCTTTCAGCTAGCATAAGAGATAGCTTGCTAGGCTTGTCGTCATTAAAACCCAGCTTTTTTTCTACTGTGAATGGCATCAGGCTTATGGAGGCTCCAAGATCGCATAACCCCTTTTTAGAGTGGAGGTGACCCAGTGAGCAAGGTAGAGTAAACATCCCTGGATCTTCTAGCTTTTTCAGCACAACCTTAGGTTCAGCAACAGCTTTACACTCGTAGCTCTATATGTCCAAACTTTCAACCGAGTGAACCTTTGCTTTAATGGCTTCCTTCAAAAATTTCTGATATTGGGGAATCAGAGCAAACGCATCAAGCAGTAGAATTTTCAGCTCAACCTCTCTCATTTGCTTCTGCAAAATGCTCTCTGTACTTCTGCGTTTGATCCTTCTTGAGGTAAGCTGGGAATGATGCCTTAGGTTTGGTAGTATTGGGGTTCAGCATTGTCGGTTCAAAAGCTGGTTTTGCAACATATGTAGGCTCAACTCGCTGGTCTGAGTGGCGAGTTGGCTTGGGGATGATTTTCTAGTTTGTTTTCCCTCCCCTTCTTGGTTCACACTGTCCTCAATGTTCTTAGGCTGTGCAGCTCGAGTTGGTAGTTCTTTACCGCTCCTGAGTGTAATAGATTGAGCTGTATACTCTTTTACCTGGTAATTGACCTTGATTCTGAAGCAAATGTTTATTGGTTTTCAACATATTTGAGCCTAGCATTCAAAGTCTCAAATTTGCAGTTCGAATCATTATGAGACATGTCTATCATGCGATGTACCTCTGTGAATTGCTTAGTGAACTCAGCAGCTTGTTAAGTTTGGCCCTGACGAATCTATTGAAGCATCTCCATGATGTCTGAAGGTGCCGGCTTATCTGACATTGAAGCTTGAGGTGCAGGCTGGAAGCTTTGGTAGTATTGCTGCTTAGGTATCCAAGCCTTTTGCTGAGTAGACTTTGGTGGATAAACTTGGTCTTCCGGGTTAGCTACATTGTTGCTTCTAGAAGAGAGGTTGTTATTCTGCTTATAGTTGTGCCACTGTCTCTGACCTCCTTGGTTCTGCAGAAAACTAATTTCAGCTACCATCTCATCCTCCCCTTCTTGAGCTTGATCCTCTTCAACAAGATTGATATGCTTATGATGAACCAGCAGCTTATCTATCTTGTCACTTAAAGTCTTCAGCTCTTTGCAACTAACCGAATCGGATTCACTCGACCCTTTCTCAGTACAATCATAGTCTTCCCCATATTGGCCATCAGTAAGTGCCAAATTCTCAATCAACTCGCGACCATCGTCCACATCTTGGTTCAAGAAATTTCCATTGCTAGTTGTATCCAATATTATTCGAACTTTGGGCTGAATACCTATGTAAAACTGGCTCAAGATAGTTTCCTCAGAGAAACCATGATGTGGGCACTAGGACTGATATATCTTGTAACGCTCCCAGGCTTCAACTAGAGACTCTGCCCCACTCTGAACAAAGTTGGAAATAGAATTTCGCAACTTAGTAGTTCTAGAGGTGGAGAAGAACTTAGCTAGAAAGACCCTTTTACAGTCAACCCAAGTGGTTATGAGTCCTTGAGGAAGGTGCTTCGCCCAGATATGAGCCTTATCATCAAGTGAGAATGGAAATAGACGAAGCTTCAAGGCATCTTCAGATAGGCCATTGATCCAAATCAGGCCACAAATCCTCTCAAACTCGTCTAGATGGTCGAGTGGATCTTCAGCTGGTAGACCATGAAACTTGTTGTTTTGCACCATAGTAATTAGACCGCTCTTGATCTCGAAGTTGTTTGGAATTGGTGGAGGTCGAATTCCATGCCTCTAAGTCTGAATACTTGGCGCATCACCAGCTCCAATCAATCTAACCCTGTGAGGTCGAGGTGAAGCTGGTGGAGTAATGTGGGGTTGTTGCTGGTTTCCATATGTGGAACTGTCAGGCATAGTAGTAGCACCATTCATATCTCCTTGTTCTATGTTCGGAATCTTGATCTTACCCCTTCAATCTCTTAGTTCTCTTGGAAGCAGTTGGATGTTATCCTGAGGGTTGAACAAGTTCTGGTTTCCTTGTGATCTAGGGTGGGGCATCAACACAAGAAAACTGGCTGGAGTGACACAACTCGCAGGGTGACTAGCCTGTTGGATATCGAGCTGACCTGAAACGTAGCAAAGACAGAACGAACAAGTCTGAAGTTCGAGTTAGTGACAAACAAAACACTTATTTGGCAACGGTGCCAATTTGATAACAAAGGTTTTTGGGCATATGTTATCAAATCAATTGTAGTACAATAGGTATCGATCAAAGTGTGTTGCTATCACTAAGGGTATATATAGCTGTTCTAATTCAAGTAAAATCAAGCAATTGAGGTGATTCTATCACAATCAACTAATAGGATAAAAAACAGAGTATCAATACCGAAAAACAGAGTATGAGAACAGAGAACTAAGACAAAAACAGAGCAAATAATCAGATGCAATCAATAGTAAAAATGGGTTCATAAGGAGAGTTGAGTCAACGATCTAAGCCTAACCATGGGTTTCAGATCTCATCTAACAACCTATTAAGCTAGTCTAGGGCTAAGGATTCAAATATCAACAACCAAGCCATTCTCATGGTCAAGAAATCTCAGCTTGAGCGTGACCTAACCCAAATCTCTTGGTGATTACATGCTCAAACTCGTGTAAAGAAACAACCCTACATGGCCAACTGAAGCTCTGAACAACCAATATCTTGGGTCAGAACCATCAATCCTAGATCAAACCTAAGCATAGCATATTATCAAGCACCTTCCAGGTATAACAGCTGCAAATCAAATTTCAAGTGATCAAGTTGAACCAAACCTTAGAACCATTCAATCTAGCAAGACCTATGACATAATTCAAGTAAACAAGAATGAAACCCATGATCAGACCTAGATCTACTCCATCTCTTCACAAAACCCTAAGCAAACTACTCACTTGAGTAGCTCAAACTCGAGCATAGAAACGAAAGGCATAATGAAAGACTAAAAACAAATCAGAAAACGAAATCAAACTAATGAAATTTGAGATTCAACAAAGATCAAAGGATTTAATGAAATAAGTAAAAACTAATCACAAAGTTAACGAAACTGTTTCAGATCTACGCCAAAAAGAGTAAAAACTAGGTTACAACGTTTTTTTCGCTTTAAGGGGTATTTATAGATCCCCAAACATAAAAAAACCTAGTCTGAGTCTACATCAGGAAAAGTCGGTCAAAATAATGAAGTCGGTTGATGCTGCTTCAGGGCTCACTGGCGAGTTGAGTGTCGAGTCATAATGTTCAGCTCCAGTCAATCATCAAAAATCTCAGCTTGCTGGTGTCACGGTGAGTCTGAGGGTCGAGTGCTCCAAAATTCGTATTTTTGGCTTGGTCACTATGCTCCACTCATTGGTACATGTCGAGTCTGACCGACGAGTTGAGCAAATTTGATTTGTGTAATCTTCAGTTTTCAAGATCTTCAGTTCAGGCACTTCGTCTTAGGCTCATCCTTGCGGTGTTTATGCCAATTTCACTCCAGAATGATCCAATATGCTCAAAAGTATCTGAGACACTCCAAATGCAATGTGTATGCAAAAATGATCCTAATGGGACTCTAAAATGTTCAATATGCATTGAGAATGAATGCAAACGGATGTGAATTGTGCAGCTAGAATGGGGTAAAATGCATGTATATCAGTCATCATCTCAACATGGTTCAAGAGTTGGAATCGGACTAGAAAGCCCGACTAGTGAGGTCCTTGAGCAATCTTTTTGACTCACGTTCCCAGTGTCAAACAGTGAGGCCGAATACGAAGCATTGATCGCGAGGACCAAGCTAACCAAAGAAATCGGAGCAACTGAAGTTGAGTGTTATTGCGACTCTCAGTTAGTAGTCAACCAAGTAAACGGAAGTTATGATACAAAGAATGACCGTATAGTAGCTTATCTCAAAGTCGTCAAGGAGTTGAAAAGGATCTAAAATTCAATGTCAAGTAATTTGGCTGATGTCTTGCCAGCTTTAGCATCTACAACGGATCCCGTTCAATGACAAATTAACCAGTTGAGCGTATAGACTGACCAAGTATACGCCTACCAAAAGGAGACCTCGAACTCGTCTCAGCAATTATCGACATCGTAGAATATTTCGACACCGAGATGCCAGACATCGAGCAACCCGGTGACAGAAAATTGACTGGAAAGATGAAATCCTCGCATCTATGGGTTTTTATTTTTATGGGTTTTTATTTTCTTTATAAAATTCGAACAAGAAAAACAGATGAAAAAGACTTTTTATGGTTTTCTTTTTATAAACAAAAATAGCAAACGACTTCTAAAAACTAAGAAAATTTTTTTTATGGATTTTATGGGTTTTAAAATAACAATAAAAAAAGGAATTATATTTTTATGAGTTTTAATGGATTTTATAAAATCAAAACAAAAAAACAAATGGAAAACAACTTTTTTTTAATGAGTTTTTCGGTTTATAAGAAATAAAAACAAAACAACAAGAATAAATGAGAAAAAGGAATGACTAAATCAGGATGGATATGAGCTTTTAGCTCTGATACCAGATGATGGGTGCCTCGGAGGAGGAATTCTCGGATATGGACTCGCGGGAAGACCTTGGTGAGTCGATTCCCGTGAGAACTAGTTTGGGCGGAAGTGGGCGAATGAGAACCACAAAGGAGGGTGATAATTCCTTTGATAATCTCGGTCCATCAATCTCGGACCTTCCTTAAACAGTGGATTGCTGCGGTCTTGGGCTTGTTGGAACCATGAAAAGCCTAAAAATAACCTCCAAGTGGTTTGAGGTGAAGGCCGCGCCTGACTTGGGCTGTGCAGCTCAATCTTTGGCCTTGTTGCGCAGTTGGGTTCATTGCAAATCCTCCAACTTGTAAAATCCATATCTTTTATCTCAAAGCTTCTTTTGGGCTGATTCCACTTCGAAAAGATAAATAAATGATTCAAGAATCCATTTACTATTGATTCGTAACTTGGGTTCATCCTGGATCATCTGGAAAGACTCGAAGAGTGATCGCATGTCCTGGTTGGATTCCAAAATTGGCAAGTGCGGCCTTGGTTGT